>JAQBSW010001225.1:0-143988 GCA_029291075.1 Eudiplozoon nipponicum | reverse complement strand
TTATATCGCCACCATCCTTAAATAATCCTGGAAGTAAATCATCGGGGTCTGAGGCTTTGCGGCATTTAAGAGATAGGATTGCATTGCGTACTTCTAACTCTGATGACTAACATTCACACTGTTCATGCAGTCATGCTTTCGGGAATCGGAACTGACACAGGTGCCCAAGAAAACTGATCTTTGAAGTGTTCAGTCCACCTATCAAGACAACTTTTATCGGTTATTAAATGGTTGCTACTATCATTTATAGTTTCACTAACTTTTAATTTTCTCGGACCTGTTGCGCGAATAAGTTGGAACAAACAACGACTATTACCTGACGCGAACGCTTCTTCCATTTCTTCAGCCTTTCTGGTCCAAAAGTTTTCGAGATCGACATTTAAACTGCGCTTAAGTTGGCGTCTTATATTGCGACAAGTATTATTATGAGCCGAGCCAGGTGGAATTTTGCGCCTTGTTTCGAGTATCTCCATAGATTTTACAGTCAATTATTAATTCTACGGGGACCCAAAATGTCACATACAAAAGTACCTGCATTGTGCATAGTGGAACTTATCTTGGACCAAAGTAAATTCGGATTTCCCACCATCCAGACCAGTGAGCTTAGACTTAAGAATATTTTCATATTATTTGTAGGAAGGACGGTTGTTCGAGTTTTCATGCATCAATTCGGGATTTATTCTTAATTGTTTTCCCGGAAAATTTTAGTGCAAATCTACAACGAATAAGTGCATGGTCCGAGTGTTCCAGAAGTTCGACAATCCTGGATGCAACCGCGCCATCTATAACTAATTGCTATATGATCAATTTGAGTCCACCGTTGTCCAGGTGTTGGAGGAGGCAACAGCCTAACACTACGTCTGAAGTTTGTACTACTTAAATATAATCTATGTTCCGCGCAGCTATCCAAAATCCTTTCACAATTATCGTTGCGCGTCGAGCTTAAAGTGTATCTTCCATCAAAATGAAATTCTGCGTTACATAAGCGCCCAACTTAAGCAATCATGTCATTCATAACCAAGACTATATCTGAACTTCGTGCTCTACTTAATAAGGAGCTTAGTTTGGAGTAAAAAGCGACCTTATATTTGTCTGTGCTGCAAACGGTAGGAGCTTATGCAGATACAACGAATAGGCAACGTTGATAACAGTTTTGTTCATTGATTTTAGTAGACGTATCTAAACGTGCCGCACACAGTCGGCTATTTAAAGTGATCCAATCAATTAAGCAAGCTTCAGCTCGTGTGCTAAGGACAATACCAACGCCCCATTTACCGGCTTGAGAGAACTCTGTGGAACCAGATGTTCGAAGCCAATAACGCGTAGATAGTGATGGTGCAACCAGTTCTGTAATGCACGTAGGATCCTGTGTTTTAGTTTCAGATACGCGACATATGTCGATTTCTAATTTATCCAACGTACGTGCAAGAGATTCTTGTTGTCTATGTTGTTTTAATATTCGCCCATTAAATGCGCATACGTTAAAACCTAACCTAGGTTTAATGAATGATCGTCTACTAGACCTATTTTTGATATTTGGCAACCTGATATTAGGCTCATTGATGTGGCCCACGCCAACCATATCCGTAGTATCTTTAAAGTGTTATTGTTAAATTGAGAAGAGAAAGGGGAACGCAAGGAGGCAGAATCGGAGATAAAGTTGCCTGCAGTAGCTCGATTTCACTTATCCGCCCTGTACGGCTGTGCAGATAAGGCGACCTTCTTTTATACTGCGCGACGGCGTAATCATTTTAATTTGTACTTATCATGGTTATATGTGGACTGTGAAAGAGCAGTAGGTCGCCCATTCCTAGTAAGGGTTTGTATTCGGAGTTTTCCTTCTCCTAGATAGTCTGCCAACTAAGGCTTATGAGCACTATCTGCCCAGAACCGTTTATTACAGAGAATTTAGGTTTTCAATCCATTGCATTTAACGTACGAACCTTAAAGAAAACCTGGAAATAAGAGGTTATAGCATGTATGTTAGAAGATTAAAGATTAACGTAGGTATTCGAAACAAGAATGCAGTATCCTATGAGTAATAAAAAACATGGAAGGGACTCTCATCTCGTCTGATTAAATTCTCTGTGGTGCCAAGTTCGCACTTTCAAGGCTACTAGGATATTCGCCAAGATTGGAACTACCACGCTAACCATTAAGCTTTCTTTCAAAACTTCTCGATTAGGCTTGCTTTCTCAAGGCTCTCAGCTATGTTCTGTATGCTCTCTTACCTGTAGCGTACAAATAGTTCCATTAAAAATCATCTGATATGAAAGCTTGTTATCTCATTGAATGTCATGATGTACCAAGACCAAAGATAAAAGCGTAAAAATCAGAAAAATCCATCCCTTTCTACGCTCTATTGGCTTCTATCCACTGATACCACGTAATCTTCACAAGACGGACAATGTAGAGTCTGCATTAAATTCAACTTACAAGTGGAAACCTTGGAATAGATCCTCGTAATCAATTGAATTTGTGAGGCACTCTTAACGATGTCCCTTAAAATAAATGCCAGAAACCTTAAGCAGTTTCCTTTTATCGTATATGCATATACACACACCAATCTCAGCATAGACGAAATCGAGTATGCTCTCTATCTACAAATAAGCTCCATACATAGAAAGGCGAATATTTACGATATGGTCTTGAATATGTGTGACAGTAATGCTAGATTTCGGTAATTAATCAAGGCAGACGTTGAACTTGGTGACAGAACAACAATAATTGTAAAGGACATTTGAATAGCTTTGCAAAGCACAGATTATACTTAAGTAGCCCACACATCAAACATAGCGTAAGGTATTGCACCAAATGACGATCTCCAGCTTCCGGAAATTTGTGGTACAAAATTTAATTTTTAGAAATTAATTTTGAATAGATTTGTCGAATTCCAAATTTATTCTTCCCGAAACACATATGGCGACTATGGCCATGCAATTATCTGTGGTAGAGTTGTAATCATGTTACTGGAAAGCTAAATAGGAATAAAACTCAAACAGATATAAGAAAATTCAAACAGCCGTCTTTCCAAAAATATAAAGCTTCTATAAATTCAATATTAATTAGTATTGATGGAAAAAATTCTAAATGACTATGGATGAAGTTAAGATCTACTATGCACAATGTGGGTACTATTGTATGTGGGATGAAAGGCTCTTATCGAATTAATCATTGGATCTCTGAAATCTCTGGGACGATTCTCGAAACTATGCGCGAAATTCTTGCTAGCTCGGCTTACAAAAATACTCGTAGAGCTATTAGACACCAATGTATGGGTATTATAAATGTTGATCCTTAATCCTTTTGGACTAGAAAGAGGGAAGAAATGGAAGAGGGCTGTAAAAATAAAATCTTAAGAGAATTACTTAAACAGCGACACGTATTTCCTCGTCGAACAAGAGTCACTGTTCTAAACTTCAAGGTTGCATTTTCTATTCACCATTCTGTCGAAAGGTGGAATTTCTATTAAATTCGAAAATATTCTGTGCCAAAGACCGCAGGTCTACAACGAATCATTATTTAACTTTAGTAATAGCAGTATGATTCGTCAAGATAGTCCACTTCCGCTTACGTTTTGATTTTGTAATAGATGCCATTATAAACTAAACTCTTCCATGCGTTCAGAATGCAGGGGTGAAAGGTCTCTCCGATGGTAGATCATAACTATGCATACAATATTTTATTGTTAATCGACAACCGAGATCCTGTAAAGGCCACATTGAATAGATTGGCATTCGTTCCATCCTTGCGTATTAAATTCACATACTCAAAATTTAAGATACTTCTATTAGATAACTCATCATTCACATCAACATCGTTGCCTCAAGATAAAGCGTTGGATGTGGTTGACAGATTTACATATCATCAATACCAGTTATCCCAAATTGGAAAAAAACATCCTTTAATAACTGGAGATTCACCATCATATAAACATGAGTGAAGGGAATAGTATGACAAGAATAGTAATTTAAAGCAAAAAAATAAGGAGAAAGATCTATGAAGGAGAGAAGCTAGTTAACACGGAAAAACCTACCTATGTAATACACATAAATACTTCAACTGTCCTCTATACACGCCATAATTGCCAAATCACCTTAAGGCAAGGCGAAATCAGCAATAATGCTACATTGTCGTTTTTCTCTGTATCGCGCTATAAATACGACCAAACCTGACAGTTAACACTGTCCAATAAAATGAAGCATATTAAGATGCAACAAATACGTCCATATCCTGAACTTGAAACTGCAGATTTTAAGTGAGGTATCTTCTATATAGGTGTGGATTTAATATCGAAAGACGGAACGACGACTGACAATCTATTCATGGAGACCTGGACAAAATCTCGGTTTTCGAATAATAATACCATAATTTCCGCATAGTCAAGACTAATCGACCACAGAGGAAATCTTTGACAGATCAATTATAAATGTCAGGAGGCGTACGTTTCATAATTTCATCTATTAAATAATTAAGCAAAAAGGAGAAAGTTAACATGCTTAACGGACAGCATTGCTAAAAGTAAAGCAGTCCAATAATGCATTGTAGAACTTAACGTGTGTTTGCGTAGAAAGCACCTATAACATTTAACAATTTAGTGGGCACACCACCTTTCGACAGAACATTGCGGTCCACTGAGTGAAAAGAATCATTGGTCTAGGAAAACGGTTACTGTTGAACGGTGCTATACACAACTCTGTTGAATTAACGCATAACTTTACAACCAGCATTGGTTGTACAATTACTCGACAATCAGGATGCTGCCCAGACCACCTTGAATAGATTAACAGACGTTGTTCCGTCTTTCGGTATGAAATTCGCACCATCTAAATGTAAGATACTGTTACAGGATCACCCACCATTCACTCCAACGTTGCGACTGCAGAATGAAGATCTTGACATAGTCGACAGGTTTGCATATCTTGGAAGCTCTATCACTAACGTAGGCAATATGTCCGACGAGATGAGAATACGGATCGCGAAAGCTAGAGTAGCTTTCTCGAACCTTCGTCATTTATGGAGAAACGCGAATATTTCACTTTGCCTTAAAGGTCGTGTTTACAATGCATCTGTACGCGCAGTCTTACTATACGCTAGTGAAACTTGGCCTCTTAGAGTTGATGATCTGAGATGCTTACAGGCATTCGATCATCGTTGTTTGAGAAGTATAGCACATGTTGGTTACCAACAACGAATAACTAACGTTGACATCCGTAGACGTATTTTTGGATCTGACAATAAGAGCTCGTCGTTAGAAAAACAAATAAGGCTCCATCAATTTCGCTGGCTCGGTCACGTTTTGCGTATGCCCTCATTTCGATTTCCCAGTAGAGCTCTGTTCTCTCATCCAGCACCAAATTGGCGTATGAAACAAGGTGGGCAGATTTTGACATCGCAGAAACAGTTGAGGTCACTTACATACAAATTGGGTAGTTTTGGACCCACTCGTCTGCCAGGATGGGGTCCTCGTGCGCATCATAGTTCTTGGTTAGAAACCCTTAGCGATATGGCATCTAAAAGAGCTCAGTGGCGATATTGTTGCAGATGTCTAGTAGAATCATCTTCGTAACCTTCCTTTCTTTGTAGGGCAAAGTTAACTGCGAGGTTTGGTTTGTTTATGACGTGATACAGTGAACTCCGCAAGGAAGCTGTATTGTTGATGTCGCCTTGCACGATTGATAACTTGGCCATAATGGTGTTGTGGAGAGGTTTAGTTTGCCTTATTTCTGTGAGTTATCCTGATAAATTCACTCATAGTAGCAAGGTATTCCTTGTCTCTCTGGTAAATCTTACTAATAATTTGTCTAAATTCACTTATATACTTTTTTCACTCATTACGGTTACATGGCAGTGAAACATTAGTCACTTTTGACTTTTGTATGGCTGGACATGATGATGTTGAAGTACTTGCCTCAAAGGTAAAATATCATATATACACCTGGAGGGAGATGATAAAAGAACACACGTGTTTTAAAAGAAACATATTGCGCCACAGGGAATAGACAAATTAAGGGGGTTTTGTTTTACCAATCTTATTTTGTCAATCAATCCTGTCTTCAATTATACTCCATAGTGTTAAGCTTCCGGTTTCGAAAGCCTTTTAAACGCGAATCACTCCCAAAAAAAATTGAAAATCATCAAGTCAAGTGGTATATTTAGTTTAATTTCTTTGATTTATAGTTACCGATAGATCTAATAAGCACAACTTATAATTATGAAAAAAACCCGATCCTCACCTAAATATCAAGTGTTTCTACTACAACAGAAACATACAGGTAAATCTGGGCTCACCTAGTGAATCGTCAGTGGGTTTTGTTAGATAACTGTAATTTCATTTCAATAAATGTACATGTGAAGAAACATACAAACATCATCATCATCATGTCCAGCCACACGAAAGTTACAAGTGACTAATTTTTCACCGCCATATAACCATAAGGAGTGAAAAAAAGTATATAAGTGAATTTAGACAAATGATTAGTGCGATTTACCAGAGAGATAAGGAATACCTTGCTACTATGAGTAAATTTATCAGTATAACTCACAGAAATGAGGCAAACTAAACCTCTCCACAACACCATTATGGCCAAGTTAGCATTCGGGCAAGGCGACATCAGCAATACCGCTTCCCTGCGGATTTCACTGTATCATAAACATACAAACACAAACTTGACACAAACTTGCCCAGCGAAAAGGAAGTTGTGCTTAATATATCTACTTGTAAGTATAAATGAAATAGATTGAACTAAATTTACCACTTGATTAAATGGTTTTCATATAATTTGTGAGGTGTGCTTTCCACTGTTAAAGCCTCCGAAACCGAAAGGTGAAATATACGGAGTAAAATTGAAGGCTGTGGATGCAAAGACCTTGTTGAATATAATAAGAGCTTGGTAACACAAGTTTTTTGTTCTATTGTGCCTTCTGTATTACCATATGCGCAATTACTGGACGAGCTATGCGATGGAGTATTCGGAACGTCAGCCCACCAAGAAGATGTCTCGATGGAAATACAAATCCAAATTTAACGTCCAACGAAGCTGCGCATCAAAAGAATTTCAATCGATATAGTCCACAAACAAACAAAACTGACAACACAAGCTGAAATGCCAAATAAGAAATTATATATGTTCATTTTTACAAGAAACGATTTCCAACTAAATTATATTGCTACTTATAGAATTAAACACAGTTTCCACTCTAAAGTATACATACTTGCGAGTGCTTGCTAGTCATATAAACTGAGAATCACTTATGAAAATTCATTGAATATGCAACAGCAATGTGCTGTGTAACATTTTACCAAATGACAAAACAAACCTGGTCAGAATCACGTTTTTCACGCAGTTCCCGATCTCTCTGCTCCAACCATTTTGGATTCAGCAGACCAATGCGAACATGCTGTGGTGCCTGATCAACTGGTATTTTTTCACCGGTGAATGGTGACACAAGCAATAAGTCCTGATCAGCGTGTCCGTCACCTGAACAGGACGCACCTCCACCTCTGGTGCCGCTCATAGCAAGGCGCTGCGCCTTTGGATCATAATCAGAGCGAACCAAAACCTGGTCAATTCTAGGCGGGTTTGACAATGATCCTGCGACAGAGTGTATGGTGCCCGCAGCTGGCTGAGCCGCAGTCATTTTGCGCACTGTACCCGTTGTGTTCTCCGAAGCCTGGTACATAAATATTTAAAACTTTAACTTAACATTTTACTTTTTAAAATTAAATGTAAAAATAGTAGATGTTAAATTAAGCAAAATAAGAAATAATTCAGTTGCAATAGATAAAATAAATTACAGGCTCAAATAGGCGGAACGCCGTAAGTTGCTACTTTCAAGCAAAACAACTCATGTAAAAACCGCCTTCTTTAGATATATAAAAATCTCACTATACATACAATACAGCTATCTACAATAGTTTGTAATCTTGAACATTTTTCAGTCCAAAATCGAAATGAAAGGTTAAAAAAAGACAAAACAAATGGAATTCTCATTTCAATTGCATTTGTAATAAATAAGGGACAAGTCAACATACCGAAGCTGATGATCGAGGAGCTTGTTTCGCTTGCAAAGCGGATGATCCTCCATCGTCTTCGTCATCTGATAACTCCATATCATCACCACACATACCACCCGTATCGCCATCATCATCTTCATCCAATTCCCGATCATGGCGCTTCGGTTTCTCTCTTGTATCCAGCTGTGTCTGGTCTGATGGAATTTGTTCTGCGGGTGTAGCTACTTGCTCCTGAATGCCAGTATTAACAGCTGATGAATAGGATGGAGGGTTATACTGCAGCTCATCAACACTTTGATTGGCGGCGATCGGTGGCTAAGAGGAACATCAAGCATACATCATTTTAGTCGGTTAAATATATAAAAATAGATGTAAGATAGATTTGTGTTTTACGAAAAAATAAGCGGATTACTCACTTAATTGTTAGAACGCAAACTACGTGTTCAAAAGTTACACTTTATGCATGAAATGAGAATCTTTTAAATTAGATTACTCGAGATACAAAATAGGCTATGGCTAATCCATTGTGCCTAGGATGGCGATAATTATGCTCGAGTATTGAAGCAAAAACACCAGTCGCCTTTCTTCATACCTGACCCAGAGCTAAAACAAGTCTTTAAAGTAAACGATGATAATCAATGAATCAATATACAGGGGAAAATGCACCTTTTGTACCGAAAAGTTAGTAGGGGTGCTGGTGTGACTGATTAAGCTATACCGGATGGCGAACAAGAAAAAGTATACGACTACGGACCTTAAGGTAACATTTTAAACGAGCGCTTTCCCATTTAACATAGGGTACCAAAATACATCGGAGTAAGAACGACGGTTCCATAGGCAATAATTACGGATTACAAAGAATTGAAATCTGAACAGAAATAAAATCCACTGCGCAATAAACTACAGATCTCAACTAAACTCTATCCAAGCAGCACTCACGCGTTGTATAATCTTTGCTTCGCGCTGTTTACATATCTCTGCGGAAACTCGCTCCTCCAAACGCCTAATTGCCAAACGATTAGCCTCTTGCTGCTCCTCGTCAGATTCATCATCATCTGACTCCTCCTCCACCTCATTGTCTTCATCTTCATCGGAACGTTTTCTACCTCGTCTTATATCGACACCATCCTCGTCCTCATCTTCGTCGTATTCAGCATAGTCGTCATCGTCATCGAGTTCATCTTCAACAGCAGCGCGGCGACCAGCACGTTTGCTGTCATCATCAGCAGACCCGGGCACAGGAGGAATCGACTTATCAGCAGATTTGTCGCCAAGACCAGTTGACTCGCTATGTCGGCGTTCTTCTGCAATGATACGTGCACCCACCTCTTCAGGTG
Source organism: Eudiplozoon nipponicum (assembly GCA_029291075.1). NCBI lineage: Eukaryota > Metazoa > Platyhelminthes > Monogenea > Mazocraeidea > Diplozoidae > Eudiplozoon > Eudiplozoon nipponicum. The sequence continues at coordinate 134,634 of JAQBSW010001225.1, read as the reverse complement.
TTGTTGGTGGTGGAAAGTTGCCCGTTTCAACGGCCTATAAAAATATTTACATCAAAATATATAGTCTTCAATAGATTATCGAATAGAAAAACCTTTTTCTGACACATTGACTGGTGCTGCAGCGCTTTACCTCAATGCTATCAGCCAAATTACCAAGTTTTAAATTTTAGTTCATTAAAGTCAGAAGTAAAATGACGGTCAGTTACGAACAAAGAACGATAGATAGCACAGAAATAAGTCATTAGCCCTCAACAATTGAAAACTATTTACAGTTATGTAAGCTGTGAAGGAACACTATATATCCCATAATATGAGCTGAGAGGATGATGAGAATTATTTCGGATTTTAGATGGTTTTCCACCAAAGGCTAACGAGTACCATTCTTCACTGACAAGTTTCCCTCAACAACAGAAACTTGCTCTCTGCGACTTTTTTGTCTTCCGTCAATACTCATTTCAACAGACTACATCAAAATAATAAAATAGACAAATTAGCAAAAAATAAATACATGTGATTTTCTATAACATCTCCTCGAGCTGAAGATCATTCGTACAAATTGAAATCAAACTGGATAATTTGGAATGTCCAAATAATAATTATGAAAACATTCCATCATTACCGCATAGTCGACTGCTTCTACTAAAACAAAATCATACCAACCAATCTAGTCATATCTAGTGAATCGTCAGTAGATTATACTAGATAACTGTAATATCATTTCGATGAATATACACGTGCAGACACACACACATACTTTACATCACTATCATGCACAGCCATACTAAAGCCAATAGTAACTAATGTCTCACTGTCATGTAACCATAAGAAGCGAAACAAATCCAAAATGATAATTTGGCATTTACAACTAATAATTATAAAAACATGCGATCCTCACCTGAAAGTCGACAGTTTCTACTACAACAAAATCATGCCAATCAATCTGGGCGTAAGCAACACGCTCTCGTTCAGCGGCTTCCTCTTCGCGTTTTTTCTGCTTCTCTTGAAAGTTTTGCCAATCAACTCGATACTTAACTTGATCAAGCACCGTTTTAGGGTTTTCGAGTTCATTCTTAAGTTGACCGATTATGTCTTTTGGTGGTATAAGAATTTTGGTGTACTGCTCGACTAGCTTTGTAAAGTAACCAAACATGCTATGTTGAGTGCGCAAGAAGTCGAACTGGTAGTTTCGCTGCTCACGAGTCATTAGTTGTGAAAGAAATTGCCTGCCGTTTCTCGCTACAAACTGTGCAGTCAATTTGATTATATCAATTTCCAACGCATTAATCGAAGGCGGATCATAAACAAATTCAAATTCGGCTGGAGGATCTTTAGGAACAAACGTCTCCGGCACCAACTTGCTAACAGTTTCCAGTTGACTTTGCCGAGCAGCACTCGGCTGAGTGATTTTGCTCGGTTCAACCGCCTTACCCTCGGTAAATTCAACAACTTTGTGTTGATAGTAGGCATGGTATGGATCAACGGGATTCAAGAAGTTAAACTTCGGATTGGCTATTTCATTCTGTCGAATTCTCGATTCGAACTCTGGACCGTTTCTAGCAACAAAGCTTGCTGTTTTATCAACAATATTGCGAACCTCTGGGGGCGGGTAAATAATACCGATTTTTGGATTAATCGGCTTATCAGATAGCTGGCTTTCTATCGGAGGCATGGCTATATGAAATAAATAATGAAAAAATACTTTTATACATTAATTAAATGAAGAAAAGCGTTAAGAAAAAGCAACTAAGAAGGCGAGAAAAGCAGTAACATACAATCTGCATAGTTAATAGCAGTCGTTAAATTATCCTTGTGTAAATATACGCATCATTGACAGCCAAAGAACAAGCGCAGTGTTTTTCGGGTGTGATGTATTATTACTTCAAATAAAGATAAGGTTTTAAACTTGTTCACAAAATTATATCATGCAAATGAAAAAAAGACTTTAACAGCGAAGCGCAGACACGTAAACTTCAATCATGTCTTTGTTTTTTCCCAGCGGTCCATCAATTTAATAACCGTGGAGCCCTAACGACGGCTTATCAGCAGATACCTTTGGCAAGATATGCATACCACTCTGCAATCTCGATGATGTAATTTGTACAGGTAACAAAACTGGCTCAATAGAGTTGAATCACGTGCAAGGTGCTTCTGAAGAATAAAAGGCCTGCGTTTATAATCAAAGTGCTTAGTAAGATAGCGATGAACAATTGTATGAGACAATATAATAAAATATTTACGGAGAAAATAGAGAATGTGATAAAAACACCTGATACATTAAGTACATACATTTTTCAGTATAAACTAAGAATTCTAGTGTAGTGATTAAATAAAATGTGATTTGTGTTTACTTCAAGCTCGCAAACTTGATTTAAACAATTGTAACCACCACCCGCACAATCAATTATTGTTTAATTGTATTGTCTATATATGTGTGGCGAAATCTACAAACAGCTAATGTTCGTGACTGTATAGAAATTGTGCAGCCGACATTTACAGTCACGTACAATGTATGCAAGACTACAAGAGGTGAGAGTAATTTTTCGTTACGTACATGTGCAACGCGGTTTGATCCTCGCTAATCAGTTTGCCGTCGTACTCTTATGATGATCAAGGAAGGTCGAAACTCGTCAGTGCGTTGCGACTGGCGGTAGTTTTGTTATGTTGTTCGACGGCTGGTTAAATAAAATGGGATTGGTGTTCACTTCAAGCTCGCAAACTTGATTAAAACAATTATTACTCCTCCCACCCCCCGCGCGCAATCAATTATTGTTTAATTAACCCAGTAGACTGGTTTCGTCCTTATTGGGAACTCCTCACGTACTGGCCAGAATTTTCTGCGGACAAGGTTCAAACCTGGGCACGTCTGCTTCGGTATCTGGTGCTCTAACCACTGAGCAATCCTGCCACATATTACTTACTTTACTGCGGCTGACTCCTTTTGGAGGATAAGCCGGCTCCATTTTCATGGAGTTTCTTGGGAATTTGGTACAAGTGGTGTCCCCTCACCACTCGGGCCACAAATTACACATAATTTTCAATCATATACTACCTTATGTAACTCGGTTAGTCATTTTCCTTTAGGTGGAGCGCATATGGCATCAATTTAGACCCAAAGATCCAACTAACCATCCCTAATCTGACATTACTTGACAGATACCACATTGCATGGGGAAGTTGTAATGAAATGTACATTGTTTTCGTGGGCGGTGATGAAAATAACTACAAGGACAAAACCGGTCTACTGGATGTATTTCCTTATCTAAACCATACAAGTCTTGGTTTATACTGACAAATCTATATACTTAATGGGTCAGGTGATTGCAACTTTGATTATACTAAATTTTATCACGGCCCGCGCAACCAATGTTCGTTTAATTACATACATTTTCATTTCAATACCACTTCATTATGCAGTGTGGTGTCTGTTCAGTAATGACATTAATTACACATTTATGTGTGCATATCCAGAACTATTACGTTTATCAAACTTAGTGAAATTATAATGGCTGACTATGAATTTACCATTTACATGGGTAAGAATATTTGTATTATAAGCTACATGTGAAATGACGTAACTCAGGTCGCCCTCATATTTTCGGGTGGCAGAAGACAAATAACTCAGAAGCACTCATCATAACTACATGCCATTATGTGACAAAATTAGAAATACGAACGACCCATGCACGTACTAAATTTCATTCAAAACACTAAGGCTGTACTCAGGATAGGCTTGTTTACTATTTACTTTCTTCTTACTATATCATTCAATAGGCGCACGTCAGGTATGTGCATGTGTATACATAACTAAAACAATCTAGTTAGATATAATTAATATACATGCACGTCCATCTAAATGAAACTGTATACACATACACAGGTATGACGTGCGTCTATATAATAATATGACAAGAACTATTATTGTAAAAGCCTATCCTGAGTACAACATGAGTGATTTGACTGAAATATAACACGTGCATGTGTCGTTCCGATTTATAATTTTACCATTTACAATGGCATGTGATTACGATGACTGTTTCTGATTTATTAGCCTCCAAACATTCGAAAATGTGAGGGCGACTTCATTTACGTCATTTCAATGTAGTGTATAAAACAAATAGACTAACGCATATAAATGGTAAACTCATATTCAGACACTAGTCACACTTAGTTCGATGAACGTAACAGTTATTGATACACACACACACACGTGACACGACTATCTAGTGAAAGGTTTCGATCTAGATATAAACACTTGACTCATTAAGTACATAAAATTCTTAGTTCATACTGATAAATGTATTCAAAGGATCAGGTTTTTATATCAAGATCACAACCTTGATTAAAGTAATTGTCATCACCGCCCGCGCAACCAATGTCATTTGTTACATACATGTTCGTTTCAATACTGCTTCCTAATGTGGTGTCTATTTAATATTGAAAGAGTTTCGATGGCTAGTTGGAACTTGGGGTTAAAATGAACGCCATATGAGCTCCACTGAAAATAAATAAAAGATTAAACGTGTTTAGTTTGTTTTGTGAAACTTGTGATGATGGGTCAACTAAAGAAGGCGGCCAACAAAGATCACCGAAATACATTGAAGAAACAACAACAGGAATTCAAACTGTTACTCCAAACGCAAATCAGTTAATTTCAAAATATTTTGTGGCAATGCGTAGTTGAAGCCAGCATACTATATATAATATATGCCATAGCTGTAAAGAAAGCAAAGAAGTCTTAAATATAGGAAATTTTTTTAGAAAATTTGAGAAGAATAACCGATTCTGAACAGGATATTCCCGCATCGATTGACATCGGTTATCAAATTTAATGGTAATCATGACATTATTCAATACAAAATTGCAAATTTAGTTCTTCGTACTAATGAGCGTTTTTTTTTAAATTTTCGTTTGTTACTGTAAGAGTTGAGGACTCAGATGAAATTTAATTAATAATTTAAATAGACGTTTAAATTAGAAATGGTTTCTTAAGCAAATAATTTGTTTAAGAAATGTTTGGACCTTATTTGAGTACATTCATACTCGGTTTCAGTTTGTGTTTTTATCAACATCTTACATGTTCTGATTACCAGGTAGACTTGAAAATCGTACTTTCCCTTTGGAACACCGAAATAAACTTTTACTTTTGAATCGTAATAGTCAAAGAAACAATGTATATTCACATATATTTTACCTGAGAGCAATTAGCGGATTCCGGTTTTGCTGCAGAGTGGCTTACGCAAGAGGGCATATTTAGCTGATAGTCCTATGTATTCTCATAAATTATTCAGTTTGGTTACATCAAGGTGTCGGTCTTAAGTTAGAAAGTTGAGTTCGTGACAGATAATCAAAAAGTTAATCAATGTATTTCAACTGACAAATTTGTGAAATCTACATCTATGGAGCATTTCTATTACACTACGCCTAAAGAGTATTATTATAATTATGCAGTAAGGGATCTCGCGTTCATAAGTTGACAGAAAAAGAGCGTCAAGAGCTTTTATTTGGAAGTGACCAAAGGGTCACTACAAAGCTACAAATTATAAATCTGGTGAGCATATTACAACAGGCTCTGTAAAGATCCCATTCCAATTAAATTCCATGAAAATGAATTAAGAATCACACACCGGTACAATTTTAGTTTTGTGTCTTACCTCGATCTTTTAAATTGAGGAGATAGGCAGCCCCAACCGACAAACAAAAGCGTAATGTCAGACGAGAAGTAAAAATAAATAAATATGCATGAGGCAAAACATTTTAGCAATTTTTGAATAGAAAAAAGAAAATAAAGTCAATAAAAAATCATTTATTTACGAAATAAGACACGTTGCTTCATTTTTATTAAATTTGAAATAAAATTTTATAGATTAAAAGTAAAAGCTAAGGCCTGTAAGTCAAAAGTTTCATTAATATAAAAATAAGTTTTGAAAAACATGTTTAATCGGAAATTACATTTTGTAATATATTTGCTCCTTGTGTATAATATATAATATAGCAGTAAGGTGCCCGTATAGCGTTTGGCATTATATTCAAGAAAATATGCTAAATATAAGAGCCTTAAAACAAACTATTCATGAAATCATCTGTCATCTGTAAACAATGGATAGTTAGTGGCAGCCATGGTGTCCTTGTAAACACATTTCTAAGCGCCTGGGCTGAAAGTAAGTTACGTGCGACGTTACTAAGAGGCCAAAAAAGAAATTTGTAGGCAGTACTATGAATGGCCTTTAAGAGAGCCAGAACTGTGCCCACCGGGACAGGCTGTGAAATTTTTTGAATGTTGCAGTGTCGATAGTGTCTAGAAATCTTTCTAGACATCTGATCAGCTATTTGGTTCGTTGGCTGGTGTTAGTTATTGTAGATAGACCAGAATAAGTAGAATTGTCGTAGCCGTATGTTTTAGTTTCTTGCAATAATCTCAAGAGGCTAGTTTGATCCGATTGATTTGAAGAACAAGTGCAGTCGTGACGCCCGTGAACTTTTCGATGGTCTGATGATAACCTCTTTCATTTGTCTTAAAAAAATCTTATTTGGCAGTTTTCAGTTTAGCGGAGGGAAGTGGTTTCTTATTGATTTCAATAGGTTGCCATATTGTGACGATAAGGTACATCGTGTGGGAAACGTGTAACTCTGATTTTCTGAGATCAAACAACGATCTGTGTATTCGAAAAGCTATTGATATCTATGTTGAATGATGCACTGTGTTTGGCTGCTTGACCTGTAACTCCAAACTTCGCTGAAGTCCGGTGGAAGGTTCAATGATCTTTTGATTATCAAGATAATAAATGAGCCGGTATTTAAACAGAAAATAAAGGTCTATTATGAAGTGTGAGACCTTGGCGACAATGAAGTTGTGAGAAAATTCACGTCGTAAATCTATACTGAGAGTGCGATACCGGCAACCATATCAAGGAATGGGCTCACTCATAATTTTTGAGAGTAGAACGCTTAGACACATTTCAGCCATGGAATCACCCTTGAGAACTCAAACAGCTGCACCTGAGTCCACGATGAATTCTTCTTTGGTTCTGAAATCTAGAAGTAGCAGAATTTCATTGGGTTGGTTGGCCGGGTCATACAGGCGAATAGCCTGATCATGGCGAATGGTATTATCGGTTTCACTATTTATGTGGCTTACCCTGTGCGGACGAAAGAAGTCAATGAGAATGATGTCAGATTGTATATGATTCCTTTTTGGTGGCGCCGTTGATGCGTAGAAATTACGGTCTTCCACTTTCCCGATGCAGACGTTACAATGCGCCAATTATATGAGTACTAGTCCGTCATTATGGTAAACTGGCATTCATTCGACAATTCTTCCGAATGGCGGAGACAAACTTGACAGAAATGAGAAAACTTCTGCCGATTATAACACTAGTTCTCTAAGGCGTTTTTATTAAAAGATTATTGGGATCTAGATGGCCCTTATCACTATTATTATTATTATTATTATTATTATTATTATTATTATTATTATTATTATTATTATTATTATTATTATTATTATTATTATTATTATTATTATTATTATTATTATTATTATTATTATTATTATTATTATTATTATTATTATTATTATTATTATTATTATTATTATTATTATTATTATTATTATTATTATTATTATTATTGTAGAGGCCCTTTGGTCACTACCATAAGAGAGTCTCTGGGATGCCAGGCCCGGAAAATCCACATATGCGGTAGGATCATCTAATTTGGGACACTTACGTTCCTCTGAAGTATATTTTAAGCTACAATCCTTAAGTCCACTTGCTAACTGCTCTGTATCCTCAATATTTAATAAACCAGCCATAATATCATTAAATTACTTGCATTTTATATATTATATTAATTAAGCTTACCAGGATACGCTGATATTCACGGTTTACAGGACAAGACGATTGAGACCTTAAAAACAAATATCCACGTCAATTACATGAAGCAAATTTCTTGTTCCTTTCGCTGATAATGAATAAGAACAATAGTTGAGTATATAACAATAATTTATTAGCAAAGATATCGTAGATGGAACCACGCAGTGTTCCGCGTGGGCACTTCAGCAACTTAGAAAAAACTCTCTTCTTCATTTTCGACAAGATAAGTCAAAAACTTCGACAATATGACCAAAAGAATTTCCAAAAAAATTTACAATATTTTTTCAAAAAATACAATATTGTTTTACGAAGCCAGCGATAACATCAAATGTCCAAAAATAAAAATTGATTTATTTTTATATGAGAAGTTAATTGGTGTCCAATAATTAAATTAACCTCCACATTATTATTATTATTATTATTATTATTATTATTATTATTATTATTATTATTATTATTATTATTATTATTATTATTATTATTATTATTATTATTATTACATTATTATTATTATTATTATTATTATTATTATTATTATTATTATTATTATTATTATTATTACATATCTTACTCGAGAAATTATGTCGCGTGCTTACTTGATTGAGCTCAGATTTTCCCATGGCTAATTCTCTAAGAACTTAAGCCATATTTGTAATTATTCTCTCTGAAGAAACGAGCATTTCTTCTTAAGGGGAAGGATAAAAATGACGTATTTAACTTACATTCTCAAACACTAAAGTCTTATTCGCATCGTTCTGATAGGTCAACTATTTAGAGAGAGTTGGGGGCCTATCTGGCAAAAAATTGTACTGTCTAAGTAAGATAGTTAATAAACACAATCATAGATTCACTATTCGAAATATTGGTTTCGTACCATCAATTACACAGTTCCCTTTAATTTTCGATGGGGCCGAGATTTGGTATGTCTCACTGAGCATACTTGTTAATTGTCTCTTCCGTTTCCGTGGGATTGGCGAGCTTTCTAATTGCCTCAAGCTTTGGATAAATCCTTCGTTGAAAGTGAAAAGATTTGCGAAACTAGATTCATTGAAATTATCTGATCTGAGTTTTGATTTCGTTGAATCTCTGAAGGATGTTCTGCGAAAACATTTGTCAATTTTTCATCAATATCATAACCTTGAAACGGGGAAAAATCAGAGTCTACAGGTATGAAGAAAAGTTCGCCGTCAAAATCCTATACAGGAACATCAAAATCTAAAATTTGACTTTACATTCATATAATCTTGCGGGATCTTTATTGCATAAATTTATATACAAAAATAAGAAAAATAAATATGCATAAAGCGATGTATTATATAGAATAAAATTAAAACATACGTTCCCTGTAAATAATCAAGAGCAGAAAGCAACAGTAATCACACGTAGCGAACAGAGTAGGAATTGTGTTGCGTGGTAATTGCATCGTGCTTATATAGATACGCAGTAGCATGCAATTGGTCAACGGCAATTTTGCGCGTTTTAATTGGTCAGCGTATTAAAATTTAAATTTGATTTTGGCCATTTGTCGGCGAATTAATCTGAGCCATTTCTTGTGTAATATTTTTAACAATTGTGCATAAAATATGATGTAGCTCTAAAGTGCAGGTATCGTGTTTGGCCTTATGTACATGTAATATTGGCTAAATATTAAAAACTTAAAACAAGTCATTCATAAAATCATCCGTGACATAGAAACAATGGATAGTTGGCGGCAGTCCTTACTTTCTTGTTGCAAGCTCGGGTCCCTTCTCCACGAAATTTGCGGGAGTCTAAATACTGTTTTAAGTCCTGGCATGTTATCCATTATTGTGTCAGTGATGAAATTCTTTTCGAGACATTTATTTATCTTAGTCAAATGAGCGTTGAACAAAAGAATACTAATCAAAGACCCGGCAAAAAGGAAGTGTCATGCGACGTTACTAAGGAGATCAATAAGGAAATGGAGTAAGTAATTACATTGGGTGGCCAGTAGCAGGACCAGAAAACATTCATTCTCTAGAAGTTCTTCTAGGCACTAGCTCTGACTGGTGATCCTTTAAGTAGATGCACTTGAATAAGTAAAATTTACAAAGCAGGATGTGCTAATTGCCGTTCGAAGGACTACACATGTATTTTTAATGATCTGCGGCAAAACCGAGATGAATGGCACACTTGGAAATCCGATTAATAGATGATCGAGTAGAGCTACAAGAAGATTGACGTTACTGAAGACTAACCGAATTAGTGACAAAGCGTTGTAAACGCAAGCAGAATAGTCGACGTAGATAATCTGTGAAACAAAGAATTCGGAAGCGATCACACGTAGCGTGCAGAACAGAATATGTATTGTATGATAATTGCATCGTCTTATATAGGTGCACAGTTGCACACAAATAGTCAACTGTCGTTTTGCGTTCTCATTGGTCTAGCGTATTAAATTGTGAATTTAATTTAGACTAAATGTCAGCAAATTATATATATATATATATATATATATATATATATATATATATATATATATATATTATAGGATATTACATTTTGTAATACTTTTGCTAGTTGGGCTTAAAAGGTAATGTAGCTTTTAAGTTCAAGCGTCGTGTTGGGCATAACGTACAAGTAATATATGCTAAATATTAGAACCTAAAAATAAACCATTCATACGATCATCCGTGCATAAAAACAGCGGATATTTGGCGGCAATCGTGGTGTCCTTACTTCATTGTTTTAAGTTATGGTACCCTATCCCCGATATTTTGCGGTAGGCAAAACTCTGTTTTATGTCCTGAAATATTGTCCATGACTTTATCGGTGATAAAATTCTTGCAGAGATATTTTTTGATCTTAGTCCAATGGGTCATTTAAATAAGTTGTGCGTTAAACAGTAGAATACTTTATATATCTAATAAAAATGAAACATATTTATTTTAGGTTTATGTTCGCAAAATAACAATGTATTAGGTGCATGCCAGATTAATCATCTACGCAATTTGTAACGAAATACGAACCAAGAAAATGAAGGAGTAAGCGTTCTTGCTGTGCTATGTATCTCTTTTATATACGCAATTCAAGGCGACTACTTTGTTTATCTGATCGGGCAATCTGTATTCAGCAATATATTTTTTATCTTGTTACGAGATAGCGTTATTTTGATAGTGGCATTCTACATCGTTTGGCTACAGTGTAAATTGCCATATTATTTATGACAAAAAAAGAGTCGGTTGTGGCAACTTTAGATGGGAATACGCCTACCTATGGCTGCTAATAGCAGTACGCCTAAAGACAGTTCTGCGACAGAATCCCCTTTAAGAAAAGATGAAACTGCATCAAAATCTACAGTATATTCCATACTGGATACGAAATGTATAACGTTCATGAGTTCATTGGGTTGTGTCTTTTGATCAGACACGTCAATCGGGCGTTAATTGTATTTAGCGCTATAGTCTACATAAGTATATTCTTTGTTCTCCAACTCGAAAAGAAGTATCTACTGCCAATTTAATTAGTGAATATCTCAAAAATACCATATTTTCTTGTATATCGAGCTGTATTTAATGTGCAGATAGCACTATCTTTCATTATATGAACTACTTATTACCGGAGTTTGCCAACTATTAATCATTCGTTGTGGCATATGGACAGAAATTAATGTGAAATGACAAGTTTTTTGAGAATTTTGCTTACACAGAATACAGTTTAGGTAAAACGGGTAAAAACTTTGATGGTTATATCATTAAGTTTTGATTTTAACCGCGGTTTACAGACCGCCGTATGCTAATTTACATGATAATCAAATGTTTACCAATTCCTTTCAATCTATTTTAGACTGCCATGGTTACATTGTTGTGGTAGGAGATTTTAATAAGGTGCATGACTGTGAAATAATCAATATTTTTTCTAATCATGATCTTAAGCAGATTATAAAGGAACCAACTAGAGGTTCGGAATGCTTAGATTATGTATATTTAGAAGTTGAAGCGTTGAACTCACACAGTTATGATGTAGTAAATTACTTCAAAGAATTGGATCAAAAACAAATTATTTTACAATGGAACCTTTCGAGTAGCAAAGCACAGAAACCTAATTTTGAAAGTGCACACGTGCAATGTTCCAGAATCAACTGGAATCTTTTTAGAGAATTAAGCCTATCAATTGATTATGAATGCTTTTTTATCATGAACAATGACGAATTTGTTTCTTCTGTTTCATTGTTATTATCTGATATATTTAGGGCATCTACATTTACGGATGTTATACCAAAGCGAATCAATAGGAAGTTATGTAAGCTAAGAATCAAACGAGATAATATAATGAAATGTAGTCTTATCAATAGTATTAAAAAATGAGGTTAGATTTGATCGATAAAGAAATTAATTCATCACTGCTGATAATCCGTCAAAGATCAGAGAGAATTATTTTGGCCAAACTGAAGAGTAATCCTGGACTAGGATACAAACTCCTCACAGACTACGGTAAATATAAGGAAAAATTAAACCTTATATTACCTGTGGGTAAAACTGATTATGAATTTCTCTGTGAATTGGATGAAGTATTTGGCAACTTGTTATGTAATCCACAGAACGAAAGCAATTTTATTGATCTACCGGATCCTTCGGGAAACCAGGATCTAGGACTTGTTATTGACAGTGATGCATTGATAGAATTAATGTTAAAAATAAAATCAAAAAAACAAAAAGATCACCTTGGTATATCGATTGATAACCTACTTCAATTACCTTTACATTTTATGAATGCGCTCTGCAATTTTATAAATAGAATTTTGAAGAATGGGATATTACCAATCGATATACTAACAATAGTAGCTAAACCTTTGCCAAAAGTAAGTAAGCCAACGTGTGCCAGTGATTACAGATTAATCTCTATTATCCCTTCGTTTTTGAAGATAAAATAATGATTGATACTTGATCATTTAGAACGTATGTTGCCGGCTGATTTCGATATATTCCAACATGGCTTTACGAAAGACAGGTCGACAACTACTAATATGCTCTCTGTGTGGAAACATGTAATTACATTAGATGAGAAAAAGTTATATGCATTAATTGTATTCATAGATATCTCAAAAGCATTTGACTCTATATCTTTTGATGCTATTTTGAATGCGATGAATTTATTGTATATTGATCCGAATATTTTTAGATTACTTAGATACATTTTATATAACCGAAGAATGAGTATTCAAGTAAACGATTTGATATCTAAATCGAAAAGGGTAACTAGTGGAGTTCCACAGGGATCAAGTTTGGGGCCAATTTTATTTAAAATTGTATTTGCACATTTGGAAACTAAGATCCCTAACGGTCGAGTTTGCAAATTCGCTGATGATTTGAAAATAATCTTTCCAATTGATCCAAATAATGTCGAATTCTCCAAAAATAATGTGACACTAGATTTGTATGATTTAAGTAGATATTTGTTAACACTAGGGCTGAGAATAAACAGTAAAAAGACGAGAGCTTTAAAAATAGGTAACAGAACAGAATTTAATTATGTTTATTTTCATGATGCTGAGATTAATGATATTTTTGAGATTAAACTTATGCAATAAATTAAGGATTTAGGCATAACTATTCATTGTACGGCTTCTGCTGAGAGACATATTTAAAGGATAGTAGGCAGTGCCAAGAACAGATGGGCATTAATAAATAGAAATATTATATCGCATGAAATAAAATTTAAAATGTTTATAATATGGATTAGACCGATACTAGAATATGCTGCCGCTACTTGGAATCCCTTAACAAAGGGTTTGTCAAATAAGATAGAAGCTGTACAAAGAAAAGTTGTGAAACAAATTAGTCCTATCTCCTGCACTATATACGCCACTAGATTACAGTTTGTATCACTGCATCCTTTATGGTTTCGGAGAATGTGCTATTGCATAAAAGCTTTCCATTTGAACCAGTGGTCTGGTGCCTATATGAATCCCATAAGAAAGAGTCATGAAATTGGAACTAGATCTGGTCATTTTGCAATATCTCCACCATTGGTGGGGAATGTTGCGGGCAAGCTATTCTCTCTTTCAAAAATTTACAAAATTTACAATCAATTGCCAAATGGGCTTAGAGAAACGCCTCCAACTAAAATATCTTTTAAATTTTTATCTACCGAACTAGAAAAAGTGTTTAATCCTGCTGATATTTTTAATTTTGATTATGATAATACTTTCTCATGGTTAAATAAAAGACAGGATTAATTGTTTTTCAGCAACATAATTTCTCGAGATTCTATCTTCAAATTTTGTATTATTAAAACTGAAATGTTATGCATTATATCATCTTGTTAATCAACAATGCACACAATCAATTATTAGTCATGGTTCCCTTTTTTTCTTACAAATGTTATACTCGAATTATAACTTAAATTTTCCTAATTTTGATGAAGAATCTATCACTGTTTACAGCTGAACTTTCTGATGCTGATAAATTGTACAGTACAACTAATTGCACATATATATGTGATGTGATATCTTTTTATATTGTACATTTTCTAATTTTATTATTTGATGGAACATGTGTGGTTTGAATCCAAATAAAGATATTCTATTCTATTCTATTCTATAAAGTATCCTGGGTGAATGGGTTGATGGTTTGAGGAAATTTTGTTTGGCGCTAATTTTGACCGGTCCCATTTAGACGGAAATGTTAGTATTAATTAGATTATCTTCTTTTGCTTCCGGAATTAATTATTCAAAAGCCCCAGTCAAATTTGCTAGGTTTTCCTTAAAGAATATATTTGTTGTCGCAGGGTATAATTTGGTTTAACTTTGTTTAGAGAATGCCTAACTTTAAATTACATCTGACTATAATTTTGTTTATTGACGGGTGAAAGAAAACTGTCTGAAATTACTGTAACTGCATTAATTAATTTAAACGATCTAAGTATATAAATAAAAGTGTAGCAAGCTTTCTGTGAATATATACATTTTATTTTTAACTATTGTATGTAAGTGTTATTAGCTTGGGCTATACACGGAAGCACTGTTTTGCGGTTATACTTATTTTGAGAACCTAATAAGAAGTCCACAAAGAGTGATTTGATAAGTTTATCAGACGAAGTGAAATCTTTTGCCGAGAAGACACGAGTGGCACATCCGAGGAGGCTTATATTTTGTGAATTTTGCAAGAAAGCTAATAATAAGTTCATCAAGAATATCTACAAGGTGGCCAAGTGATGAATGTGAAGTGCCTTTAGATGCACTGGGCCATTTATGCTACAGTTTATATTGTAACGCGCAGCTACGCGTTACAACCCAACGAAGCACAATTTCGACAAATTTAGTTTTCCTTAGGATTACATATGCTAACTCTGGTTTTATACAATATTTCTCTTAACTGTGGTTTTAGCAACAATCTCTGTTAGTTTCAAGCAGTTTTAAATGAGATTTCTTGAACTGCAAATTTAATTGTAATTAATAGGATCTTATTTAATAATTAAACACACCCGCGCGCAATACGCCGGTAACATGCAGTAGATTTATGTGACATTACGATCAAGGCCAGGATTTATGTATTTTATGTGTATCAACAACTCTGCTAAGGCATTCTGGATTTATATTTTCTTTTTTTTCAAATATTCACATAAAATGATTAAGAATTTAGCCAAGACATTCTGGATTTATTTATTGATTATTTTGACTACTTATACACGAGACAGCAACTTGTGCTGATAATATATTATTTTGTTGCCGTCTGGAGCACGGTCTATTAACAGTGAATTTTAATTTTCTTATCAACATTGTGTTCCATAAATGTTTGATGATTCGACTTAACCTTCTCCTATCACCCATCGGAAGTAGGTCGGGGACTAATCATAAGCACGGATCTCAAAAAGAGCTACCAGGTATATGTTGGAATGGTATTGTAGGAGGTTTTGTAGTTAATGTCAGTGGTTCTGCGAGCTTGTTGTCTATTTTATGCGATATTGTCCTCCTACCTAATATCTGGTAGCTGCAATTACGATCCGCGTTCATGATTAATCCATGGCCCTTTCCCAAAGGGTGATGTGAGAAGGCGCACACATGAGCTCATTGTTTCATTAAGTAAAATGTTATAAAGCAAAGATAAAAATCGTGTAAAAGTAGTCACAATAAGCACCACAAATAATTAGTCCACTGTATGCTAGGTTTTCAGAGTTATCAATATTGTCAACATAAGTTACCATCTCGGTATAAGATTAGTCACGATAAACACTGTAATTAAATCCAAGTTTTGCGTTGTTACAATAATTCACTGTATGCTAGGTTATGAATTTTAAATCACATAAATCCACTGGACTGTAGGGTTTCGGATAAATGATTCAGAAATACATAAATATATAAATCAGGATAGTCTTAATTGAAATGTTAGTAGTAATGTAAAAATGGTTAAGGCACACTAAACGTGTAAATCCTGGGTTTGAGCGTTAAGTCACATAAATCCACTGCATGTTACCTGCGTATTGCGCGCGGGTGTGTATTATAATTAAAAACCCTATTAATTACAATTAAATTTGAAGTTCAAGAAATCTCAATTAAAACTGCTTGAAACTAACAGGGATTGTTGCTAAAATCACAGTTAAGAGAAATATTGTGTAAAACCAGAATTCTACTATGTGACCTTAAAGAGAACTATATTTGTCAAAATTGAACTTCGTTGGGTTGTAACGCGGAGTCGCGTGTTACAGTATAGCATCACTAAATAGATTGCTACCACGCAAAACTTCTTACAATAAACACAAAACCTCCTACAATACTACTTGGACATGACGACCTACATAATAACTGACAACAGCGGAGGCTTACACAGCGGAGGCTTACACAGCGGAATAGATCTAGCTGCAAACTACAACGTAAGAGCATTCATTGCCAAGGAAAGAGAAAGTATAGTAGTTCAGCTAGGCAGCACTGACAGACAAGCGTATTCAGTATGGTCGTGCTGTTAAGCAGCACTGACTGCCTTGTTTAATAAAAATCATCGTAATAATGCTGCTAGATACCACTAATTTCCCGGTTTGATCACTACCATTGCAATTATGTATTAGTTAAAAAGGAGCTAGAGATTTTGTGCCATATCATTAACTTTTTTATTATAGCATTGGTTTGAAGTAACAGGGTTCGATCGGAATACAGATTCAGAAGGCGTATATAATTGTAACTATTATGATTATGGTGGTATGATTATTATGTTAGACCACACATATGGCCATAAATAATGCCGTAAGATAATAAATACCTATGATTATATATGGTCGTTACTAACAGCGTAGTATGCCTTTTGTGAACGAATGAATTTTATGGAAAATTATTGCCTAAGTTTTATAATCTGTGGCTACATAACCAAACTGTTTTTTGGTTTTGATATATTTGAAGCTTAAATGTTGATAACATAAAAGTTAATCGCATTAAATTATATTTATATGATAGACATTTGAATTGAAAAGATGTTTAACCGTTGACGACATATTATCTATTCAATTTTAATAAAACCTAAGATTTAACAGTGAATGTAAAATTTCATATAATTTTGTTATTCTGCATGTCGTCAATTTCAGATTTAAATTCTCTTTGAATATAAACAACTGAAATGATTGCGCAATGGAAATTGGTATGAAAATTTAAAAAAAAATCAACTATTCATATAAATTAAGCTTGAAATCCAATCTGTATTACAGGCCATTTTCCTTCTGCAAAGTCTGGCTAGACGAATGCAGCAATAAAAAAGAAAACGACCTACGTTTTAACGACGTTTTAAGTTAAGATTTAGAGACTTCAATAGAAAATCATTTTACAAGAAACACCATAAAACCAACTGAAAATCAAATAGGTTATTTGTTCTTGTGTAAATCAATTCCAATGAGGATAGCTAATCATGTTCTCGTTTTGCATTCGGCAGATAGGCGTCCAGGTCACACAACATTCTGTAATTTACATAAACAGGTCACGAAAAAAATGAATGGTTTTATATTTTTTGCCGGTGGGTTAGTTCACGGAGTTATGGACCATCCTATCTTGGTATCCATAGCATTAACCGTTCGCCTCGGTATATTCACCAAAGCAAAGCCGAATAATTGCCGGACTGGCTAAAATTGTAGTGGTCATACGCCATTTGATTCAATATATATTACTCCATAATTCTATAGACAATCCATCGTTGTAATCTATCTTGTGTAATTTTGGCCTATTTGCCTCTACCAAATCTGGTTAGAAGAATGCTCCATTTCTAACGAAGTAAACCGGTCATTGAACGGTTTATATAAACAGGATTTGGAGATTACAAGAAGCAAAATAATTCAATAAATGGTGCTATAAAAGAATAAAACGTTTAACATTTAAACAAAGTGCTCACGAGAGAAATTTGCAATTGGTTTCAACTCGACATCTTCTTTCCAAGCCCTTTAAAGTTAAAATAACAGAGAAATCGTAAAATAAATGTACTCACGCTGTATACCCATAGCAAAAGTCCAAATAATATAATTATTATTAACGCTTATACCGCTTATACCTTTGGTGATCACAAACACAAATATACATTTGTTCAGTAAATCTCAGAGAATGTAATAAATTAGTTTCTATGTGCATCCAATATAAATTAACACAAAATGTATGCATATGACAAAAGACAAAATAGACAAATAATAACACTGGTATTGAAATGAAGTTGATAATATTTAAATGGAATTTAATTGACCAGTTTGTCACTCAGTCAACTAGGCATCTGAACTACTACTACTCATGCTATCTTAAATATCACGCCGTCTTGTAACGAAGTTTAAATATATGGCTGAATCTTGATCAGTCGAAATAACAGGCAATACATGCACATTGCGTAGCATGTATTAAGGTGGTGCATTGCATAGCAAAATCACATATGTCTACATGGCTCAGTTTCCTGATTAAGAAGATTTTACGGTTTTTGACTGCATACGTTCTAAACAGTGTTCCCCGCATATCTTATCTCCGTAAGATTTCTTATAATTTAAGCAGTCATACACAAATTTTGTATGATTAATTTACTTTCGGTAGAGTTTCTAAATAATATAGCTCATTAAATTATGTTTATTCAACTAAAAATGATCACTTGACAAGGGTTTTACTTGGGAACTCATTAACTGAAATTATTTCAGTACATAAATGTGGCTTCCACCTAAAGTAAACCGTCATGCGCAAGGGGCGAGGACTGCCAACAAGGCAGCAGAAATTCACGACAGTCGCCAATGTTCTGGTAGTTATAATTTCACAGAATTTTCTGACGATTTCAATACTGGTTCTTCATATTATAGACTCCTTGTGTGATTTTAAATCTTGAATCAAAGTTAAACATTACAATTGACGACCATATCATTAAGCATTTCGCATCCAATTTATTTTAACCTATACGTATTCAGTATATTTCTCGAGCTCTTGTATTCTTATATTTTGTTCGTTGTTATATCTTATTATGGCAGTACTCTGGATCGAATATTATAAGATTATATTTTACCAATATTCCATAAGGAATATTAAATATTAAATCTCTGATTTATTACTTCCAACACTACGGTCGACTCTAAATCTGCCCACGCATATTTCAAAATATCTAATTATTTCATTTCAATACTTCGAGAGATACGCCCAAGATCGCTTCAAACGTCCATTGTTTACGTTTGCATTCCGCAAAAGCTCCTCCGAAACGTCACAGCCGCAGCATATTTGAAATCACGCAATTCTCCACAAAAAGTCGTTATGGTATCAGCTTTGCATTTTGAGATCAAACATTTACTTTGCAGCTGCATGTTGTTTGTGTTCATCCACATTAAACTTCCTGATGTGTAAATTGGCGAATTTTGGTGTTTTTTATTCAACAATCCACAGACGTTTTTCATAACAAAGTCCTTCTTACATTACAAAAAACCCATACACTAAAGTAAATAGTCTTCTTTATCTTAACAGAAGGATAAACTCTAAAACTACTGCAAAATCTGACGTTGCTAAATGAAGAAATAATGGAACAATGAGCGAAATCGAGTTGACACATCGATGAGGATATTTAAGTAACGAATATAAAAATTAAATTTACATTCTGAAACAAAGAGACGATAGGATTTAAGCAATCGTATTGAAATAGACCGGTTTCATACAAAGGCATCTCAAACTATCTTTACGCTTTTATTTTGCCTATATTTAAAATTCCTTGCTAAGTAACATTATTAATTTTTTACATTTTCTCCATGGGACCAATTAACGTATAAATCATGATCTTTATTCCTTTTAATGAATTTGAATGACTTTATCCTATCCTCAGAAAAAACTAGCTTACTGGTTAAAAATCTAAATGAGGCTAGAACAGAACCCTTTAACCGTTTCATCTCACATGGAGTCCTCACCATCCAAACTGGCTTTAGCATACATATTATTCAACAAAGAGAAAAATCCAAATGAATTCTAATGACGTGGTACAATAAATGATAAAGATTGAGACAAAATTTGACTGAAATTTATAAATGGCATTGATACACAGCGCACACTAACCTGCTATCAAAAATTGAATTGGATTGAACATGTAAACTTATAAATTGACAATCTTCCATAAATTTACTTGACCGGAAAATTAAGTTTTAAAAACATAAATGCAAATTTAGTGCATAGCCATTGACAAATGTTGCAAAATGTATCCTAGAATTACAGAAAAATTAGTTTGATGATTCTCGCGGTTTAACTGTCCTTTGGCGTAGAAAATGCTTAGACCAAAAAATGAGTCTAATAACGATTATTGCGACATCGCGTATGCCAAAATTATCCTGTGATACTTTTGTGCAAATTGTAGAATTTAGATATGTCACCGTTTGTATTTATCAATTAATGTATTAAACGACATTGCGCAAAAAATTACTGATTAACAGTTAAATACTGGAGAACCAATATATATGCAAGTATGTATTATGTGTTGCGAACCTAGTAACAAAATAGTTCATTTGTGACCAGAAGGATAAACCAAAGGTAGCATGAACGGAAAAAGTATAATCTCATGCACATTTGTTTCGTGCTTACTGGCGACTCATCAGTTGGAGCCGGTATTACGCCCTTTAACCACTATATATTTTGGTCAAGAATGTGGGATAATAGAACGGTACAATCTCCTAGACTAATGTGTAAACCTGCAATAGTGAAGCTAACATCATGTAAAGTCTACGACAATGCCACTTCAAAGCTAACTCACACTATATAATATATATAATGAGTCTGTAAAGGATAGTAACACTATTGTTATTGTGTTAGTAACCGATACCAACATTATTGTACCGAAAAGGTACATGGAACTAACTATGGTTTCCGAGTCGGGACATGGTACCAACATGATGGATATCAATTTATGCTATAGTTCACCGAAATTGAGAATTAGAACAATTCTGAACACCTGTTACTTCAGTAAATCCATACACTCTGGCCTTGATCGATATCAGTTATCACATTTCGCGGTAAGCAAGACATCATTCAATTCAATATATAGCAGATAAATACTGTTTTTTGCGGAAAGCTAATATATATGCAAGTATGTATTACGTGTTGCGAACCTAGTAACAAATTAGTTCAGTTGTGACCAGAAGGATAAACCAAAGGCAGCATGAACGGAAAGTATAATCTCATGCACATTCGTTTCGTGCTTACTGGCGACTCATCAGTAGGAGCCGGTATTTCGCCCTTTAACCACTATATATTTTGGTCAAGAATGTGGGATAATAGGACTGTACAATCTCTTAGACTAATGTGTAAACCTGCAATAGTGAGGCTAACATCATATAAAGTCTATGACAATGCGACTTCAACGCTAACTTACACTATATTGTAAAGGTATTTTTCGCTGTTGCTTTCTAGTTCGTGAATTTTTACCCCTACTACATATCAATGGTGGCCATTATTACTACCCGAGCACCCAATCAGTCTCTGATCCCTTTCGGATGTTTGATATGAGAAGACTGAAGAAAGGTTTCATAGATATATTCCACACAATGTAGCATATATAAATATAATTCACTGTTAATCCGAATTGAATGAGTTGGTTGGCAAAAATACAGATTTTAATGCAAAAGTATGTTTTAAATACCGTTCACAATTAAACTAAATTGTCCGTCTTCTAGACGGCAAAAATAAAATTGATTTATGTCTATAAAGTGAAATGTTTAGCGCAAATGTCTGGATTGGAGTGAATATAGTCAAATGATTGAAAATACATGATAATATGAACATAGTAAAATGATTTATGTTTATAAAGAAAATGTTTTACATACAATTGGTTATTCTTACACAAATGTCTGGATTGTAATGAGTAGTCAAACGATAAAAGATACATGATAATATGAGTCTAGTAAAATTATTTATGTTTATAAAGGAACATGTTTTGTGTAAACCGTTTAACGACTTTTATGACAAAAACTCAAAGAATACATGATGATGTTAATGGAGTTAACATTGAAAGTTATCACTAAAATTGACCATGGAAACCGTTTAAAATTTAAATGACAAACAACTCACAAATGTTTAGTTCCTTGCTTTCTTTAGTAAACAATCAATCATTTTCATAGTAATGAATAATATAATAAAGTGAGATAAATTCACTGTGACACAATAGTCCACCGCGTGATCCTCTCGGATCGCGCGCGGTTCTGTTTATTTTATAAAAACACTATTAATTACAAATAAAATTGCAGTTCAAGAAATATCGATTAAAACTGCTTGAGACTAAAAGAGATTGTTCCTAAAATCACAGCTAAGAGAAATATTGTTTAAGGACAGAGTTAGAATATTTGACCTTAAAGAGCACAGCGTTTGTAAAAATTGAACTTCGTTGGGTTGTAACACGGGGCCGCGTGTTACATACACCCCCCGACAGTGAAAAGTAGTACACAATGAAGGGGTCTAACCTTACAGGAAGTGTTATTGCTCTGTCATGCCGTGTAACGACTGATTTTGGTTCTGTCAACACTGATACTGGCTCCTCTATCTCTCGGGTTCTTGGACGGATGGTTAGGTCGAAGTGTTGGAGAAAGTCACGTCCAATGATGTTTCATGTCGTGTTGGCGATGATGAACGAATATTTAAAACATCATTTTGTGTTGGAGAACGAGATTGTGTGTACTCGTACCCCAAACGTCGCTATGTCGGAGCCATTCGCGCAGGTCACACTGTTGGTGTCGATTGGGTGGGTTGGTTCGAGATAATTGTGGCGTAGTGAGCTTACACCTGATCCAGTGTCTAGGACAATTCATTTGCCAGAGATTGCGTCACGGATGAGAAAGTATGTTGATAGTGGCAACCGACGATGAGATTAGTTGCTGGCATTTGGGCGTTTGAAGCATAACTTAATTGGAGCCGTCGCTGTAAAGACAATAGATTGATTGCGCTCTACCGCGAAGGCAACGTGCTTCGAGCCATCAGACGTGGAGCGGCCAACAATCTTGGGGTGCTCAGCCTCTGCTGCCGCCGAGGAGGCTGACTCCACCCGTCTTCCGAACCTTCCATGGGCGGATCCTCCTGAGTTGTTGAGGGTGACCGCGCCCATTTGAACGTCGCGTCTGTGCGCGGGTATGTGCAGCCGTTTCCGAGGCAATAACGTGTGTAGTGGCCTTCATTGAAAGTGCTTGAATTTCTCAAAATCTAGCTGTTTATTAATTCCTTACTGGCTGTGAGTTCGACGAACCGGGGCACCATAATGTAGGGGTATTTTGCGGGGTTGCTTTCTAGTTCGTGAATTTTTACCCCTACTACATATCAATGGTGGCCATTATTACTACCCGTGCACCCAATCAGTCTCTGATCCCTTTCGGATGGTTGATATGAGAAGAATGAAGAAAGGTTTCATAGATATATTCCACACAATGTAGCATATATAAATATAATTCACTGTTAATCCGAATTGAATGAGTTGGTTGGCAAAAATACAGATTTTAATGCAAAAGTATGTTTTAAATACCGTTCACAATTAAACTAAATTGTCCGTCTTCTAGACGGCAAAAATAAAATTGATTTATGTCTATAAAGTGAAATGTTTAGCGCAAATGTCTGGATTGGAGCGAATATAGTCAAATGATTGAAAATACATGATAATATGAACATAGTAAAATGATTTATGTTTATAAAGAAAATGTTTTACATACAATTGGTTATTCTTACACAAATGTCTGGATTGTAATGAGTAGTCAAACGATAAAAGATACATGATAATATGAGTCTAGTAAAATTATTTATGTTTATAAAGGAACATGTTTTGTGTAAACCGTTTAACGACTTTTATGACAAAAACTCAAAGAATACATGATGATGTTAATGGAGTTAACATTGAAAGTTATCACTAAAATTGACCATGGAAACCGTTTAAAATTTAAATGACAAACAACCTACAAATGTTTAGTTCCTTGCTTTCTTTAGTAAACAATCAATCATTTTCATAGTAATGAATAATATAATAAAGTGAGATAAATTCACTGTGACACAATAGTCCACCGCGTGATCCTCTCGGATCGCGCGCGGTTCTGTCTATTTTATAAAAACACTATTAATTACAAATAAAATTGCAGTTCAAGAAATATCGATTAAAACTGCTTGAGACTAAAAGAGATTGTTCCTAAAATCACAGCTAAGAGAAATATTGTTTAAGGACAGAGTTAGAATATTTGACCTTAAAGAGCACAGCGTTTGTAAAAATTGACCTTCGTTGGGTTGTAACACGGGGCCGCGTGTTACAATATAATATATATACCGAGTCTGTAAAGGATATTAACATTATGACTATTGTGTTTGTAACCGATACCGACTTTGTTATGAAAAACGGTTGTGGATTGCTGAATAAAAAAGACCAAAATTCGCCAATTTATACATTTGGAAGTTTAATGTGGATGAACACAAATAACATGCAGCTGCAAAGTAAATGTTTGATCTCAAAATGCAAAGCTGATACCGTAACGTCTTTTTGTGGATAATTGCGTGATTTCAAATATGCTGCGGCTGTGACGTTTTGGAGTAGCTTTTGCGGAATGCAAACGTAAAGAATGGACGTTTTAAGCGATCTTTGACGTATCTCTCGAAGTATTGAAATGAAATAATTAGATATTTTAAAATATGCGTGGGCAGATTTAGAGTCGTCCGTAGTTTTGGCAGTAATAAATCAGTGATTTAATATTTAATATTCCTTATGGATTATTGGTAAAATATATTGTCTTATAATATTCTATCCAG
This sequence comes from Eudiplozoon nipponicum, assembly GCA_029291075.1. Classification (NCBI taxonomy): domain Eukaryota; kingdom Metazoa; phylum Platyhelminthes; class Monogenea; order Mazocraeidea; family Diplozoidae; genus Eudiplozoon; species Eudiplozoon nipponicum. The sequence continues at coordinate 109,575 of JAQBSW010001225.1, read as the reverse complement.
AGTACTGGCATAATAAGATATAACAACGAACAAAATCAGAGAACACAAGAGCTCGAGAAATATACTGAATACGTATAGGTTAAAATAAATTGGATGCGAAATGCTAAATTATATGGTCGTCAATTTTAATGTTTAACTTTGATTCAAGATTTAAAATCAAACAAGGAGACTATAATATGAAGAACCAGTAGTGAAATCGTCAGAAAATTCTGTGAAATTATAACTACCAGAACATTGGCGACTGTCGTGAATTTCTGATTGCCTTATTGACAGTCCTTGCCCCTTGCGCATGACGGTGTACTTTAGGTGGAAACCACATTTATGTACTGAAATAATTTAATTTAATGGGTTCACAAGTAAAACCTTTGTCAAATGATCATTTTTAGTTGAATAAACATAATTTAATGAGCTATATTATTTAGAAACTCTACCGAAAGTAAATTAATTATACAAAATTTGTGTATGACTGCTTAAATTATAAGAAATCTTACGGAGATAAGATATGCGGGGAACACTGTTTAGAACGTATGCAGTCAAAAACCGTAAAATTTTCTTAATCAGGACATGTAGACATGTGTGATTTTGCTATGCAATGCACCACCTTTATACATGCTCTACTTTGCTGCAGATTCCTGCGCGCAGACGCGACTTTCAGATGGGCGCGGTCAAATTCAACAACTCAGAATGATCCGCCCATGGAAGCTTCGGAAAACTGCCGGGGTCAGCCTGCTCTGCGGCAGTAGAGGCTGAAAACCCCAAAATTGTTGGCAGCCCGACGTCTTATGGATCGAATCACGTTGCTTTCGCAGTAGAGCGCGATCGAACTATTGTCTTTAAAGCGACAGATCCAGTCAAGTCATGCTTCAAACGACGAAATGCCTGCAAGCTGTCTCAGCGTCAGTTGCCACTATCAACATTTTTCCTCATCCGTAACGCAAACTCTGGTGAATTATTTCTCATAGACACTGGATCATATGTCAGTTTACTCCGCCACAATTATTTCGAACTCACCAACCCAGTCAACACCAGCAGTCTTACCTGTGCCAAGGACTCCAGCATAGCGTCGTTTGGGGTTCGAGTACACATATTCTCGTTCTTCAACTCAAAACGATGTTTCAAGTATACTTTTATCATTGCCAACACGATAAGAAACATCACTGGACGTGACTTCCTCAAAAATTTCGACCTCACTATACATCCAAAAACACGAGAGATACGCACTCTCGACAATCAGTTGCTATTATCAGCGCTCAAACACACTGCTTGCGGCAAAGCAGTCTTATCTATTCAGCTAATTCCTCCAGTTTCTCATGTACCACAACTGGACGATATACTAAAGCGACATGAAGAGATTTTCTAACCTATTTCCTTTATGCCTGATCTTAAGAGGAAGCATGCCATCAAAGCTCATCGTATCATCTTATCGAAGCCACTTCCTCATCCTTCCAGAGCACACCATTGGCATCACAAAAGCATAAGGCCGCCGAGCAAGAATTCGCCATGCTACGCCAACTAGGCATCTGTACACGATCGAGCTCACAATTTGAGTCGCCCGTGGTAGTAGTACCAAAGAGTGAACCCGGAACATTCAGAGTGTGCGGAGATTATCGTATTCTCAATTCTTGCACACAGTTTGATTTGTACATTCTGCAAAATCCAGATGACCTACTCAGATCTGCTATCGGTCATGCTGTGTACTCAAAACTCGACCTAGTTAAAGCCTACTATCAAGTACCTATGGACAAAGACTCCATTTCCTATACTGCACTCAGATTCACCGGAGGTGGCACACACGAATATCATTATATGCCTTTCGGTCTTAAGAAAGCGTCTCAAACATTTCAATGCATTACGGACGAAATACTAGATGGTCTTTCATTTTTAATTCCCTACTTAGACGACATTCTGGTATGCCCCAACTCAATGTACGAACATATACAGCTTATTGACATTCTACTCGTCCGTCTAGCAGACTATGGCCTCCGGCCTTATGGCAACAAATGTCTCTTTGCACAAAAATCAATTGAATTCCTCGGTCATAAAATTTCCGAGAAAAGCATGACACCTATACCTGTTAAGGTTTGTGCCGTTCAAAATCTACAAACTCCAACCCCCGTTCGAGCTTTACGACGATTCTCAGGCAAGATGAACCACTACTCTCGATTCGTACCTTGCCTTGCAAAGATTCTGGCACCTCTTCAGAAATATCTCGTGCTAGAAAGCCGTTTTGTCAAGAAATCACAACTGATTTAGCTCAACGTGGACGACATGCAGGCTTACGAGGATACCATATGGGCTTTATGCAAAGCGACCATGCTACATTCACCTGATTGGTCTCAACTTTGTGAATTGATCACAGGCGCCTCCGACGTTGCCACAGGCGCGGTACTTTAACAGTCCATCAATGGCGTACACCGACCTATCGCGTTCTTCTCGCAAAAACTACAACCTCGAGAGATGCGATATGATACATTAGGTAAAGAGTTACTCGCTTTCTACCGGTCGATCCTACACTTTCACACCTATCTGGATTGCCGAAATTTCAAGATCTACACCGACCACATTCCTCTACTCCTAATGTTCAAAGGAAAGAAAGAGTATTTATATTCACGACGTGTCAACTCGCAACTTACACGAATACATGAACATGAATATGAAATCACTCGGGTCAATGGGTCGGAAAACGTAGTCACTGACTCCCTGAGCTGTCCTGCACAACTCTGTGCCACGATCCTGTGTCCTTCACCTATAAGTACTCAGGAATTGCAAGCAGCACAGCAAGATGACCCACCACTTCGTACACTTGATGTCAAAATACTTTTTAGCTTCCAAATAAGAATATAACAAAAAACAGTGGTTTCTTAATTACCCCACGCGTATAACGCTTACAGACAGTAGAGACATGTCATAATATCATTTACAGCCGTGTATGTTCTAAAGTAATTATGTCTTCTACGATATTAATTATGACTATAATTATGGTCTAAATTTATATATGCAGTGGGATGCTGTAGTCAGATTCGATTATTTTATTTAAATATAAGTCTCTCATTAAACACAATCATGCATTAATGCCCAGCCTTTAACTCTATAAAATGCCTTTTACCTTATATATCAATGTGATGATGTTGGTGGTGGTTGTGATGATTATGATTAAACTAGGTAGTCAATGCTATCTAGCTGCACTGTTATGTTGATAATTGAATCAGCCAGTCAGTGCAGTCTAGCTGCAAATCTGCATGGTCATAAATCGATGAATTAATATATTTTATGCAAATACTATTCATTATTAATCACGAGACTTCATTGAAGCATTTATAAACAGAATTGCACTGCCGTAATATCACAAAACAGGAATCAAAATAACGAAAGCTTGAATAAAAATAATCTCTACTACTTTAATTCTGATTGCATATTCTTAAAGTGTATTTTCATTATTTTATGCAAATAATTGTGTCAAAATGTAATTTTTGTAGATATAATTGTCAAAAAAGTAACATTTTCATGTTTTTCCTAACTAAATGTCCATCATCTACCCAAACGTTTTGGCTTCAACATTCCATTACTAATTTCTGAGTATCTACTTCAGATGAAAGCTAATCACACAATATATATATATATATATATATATATATATATATATATATATATATATATATATATATATACAAAGTATTTTTATATTCGAGTAATTAAACATCCTTTTAATAAATCAAAATGTATAAAACATTTATTTATCACGTGCTATATTAAATGATGCTAAATAGAAATGCAACTGTTGACTCTAGTGTAGGTTTTGTAGTTATTGTAATAGGTTTATAGTCACTGATAATTGATGAAAAGAAAAACAATAGTAAATCCGAGTTTTGATCGTCATGTCCCATAAATCCACTGCGCGTTACCGGCGTATTGCGCGCGGGTGTGTATATTTCTTCAACAAAACTCTATTAATTATAATTAAATTTGCAGTTCAAGAAATCTCAATTAAAACTGCTTGAAACTAAAAGAATTGTTGCTAAAATCACAGTTAAGAGAAATATTGTTTAAAACCAGAATTAGTCTATTTGACCTTGAATAGAACTATATTTGTCAAAATGGAACTTAGTTGGGCTGTAACGCGGAGCCGCGTGTTACACCAGAATTTTTCTGAAACTTTTTCACAATTTGGGAATCACTGAATTGCTGGACTGCAAATTATAACTTGTATTTCTCTCGTATAAATTTACAAATCCTCAAAATTCTCGTGTGACGGACTTACGTATGCAAGAATAATTTAAAAATAAAATTGCTTAATGCACACAATGTTTATATCAACAATCTAAATAGACTAGAAAATGTCATTTAAATGGCAATAAAATAGTGTTTAAAATAATTTTTATAACTTTTACAGTCAAATGCCTACGAATAAGCATGAGGTTACATCACCCCGCTGGAATACAAATATTCTGAATTATTCAAATCAAGTCTGCGAGCTCATTATAAAAACCAATCCCAATATTTTTAACCAATCACACAAAATAACATAATATCTATCAGTGAAACTTATTGTTTCGTCTCGAAATTCCATGACCATCATTATGGCACAATAACAAGCTGAGTAGCTAGGACCAAGCCAAAATTCGTATATAAAATAAGCAATAATATATATGCGACTCCCATCTCTAGTAGTTTTGCATTCAGAATACTTGACTGCAGACGTCGGTTGCAGAATTTATATACATTTACGAATATGAACTTCATACAGCTTTTGTATCTTGAATGTTAGATATACCATTAAAAATGCAATGCTTGCACGAGTGACGATAAAATTTCTTTACATCAAGCTAACGAATTTGGATTAAACACCGATCTCATTGTATTAAACCAGTTGCACAACATAACAATGTCTTGTCAATCGCAGTTATTCCTTGATGCGTATTTGACCACTTAATCTAGTATTTTTTTTCTTGAATGAACTTAGTAATGATATACTTAATATTTAATTGTTCGTGTTGCTGTAGTTTGTTTGTTAAAGGTGTAAAATATACCAAAGTGTAGAATTGTTAGCATTCAGTCACCATTACGCTTAAAATCAATTCTGCATTTTAGAAGAAGATTTCAAACGATTACTTTTTGCGGCTATATTAATACGATTGTTTTAGATGATGATGATCTTGCATCCACACTAGAAGACCGCATAAGACCGACTGTACTTAGGCTTTAATGTATTGAATCTAGACTTATTGACAAGAATCATATGATTCTAGAGTGTATCGGCACATGGAACTTTTCGGTATATTGCAGTCAAAGACTATTTAGAACTTGAAATTTCAACGTGACCAAAAGCGTCGGCGGATCGTCACATATCGTGAAACCTCTCATCATGTAAGCGGGTAGTTGAGAATTGCAGCCAAAGTTCATTTGCACAAAAGATGGTTCAAATCTATCAAGATACCGAGAACGCATAAGCAGTAGTGCCATCATTATTTGAGAAGCGCAGAACATGTACGCTAACAATAATGATTAACCAACACTGCAACTTTATCTCCGATTCTGCCTCCTTTCCTTCCCTTTTTTCTTATCAATCTAACTATAACTCTCTTTTAGATACTGTTAATATGGTTGATGTTGATAATATCACTGAGTCCAATATCGAGATGCCAAATATCGAAAAAAGTTTAAATATATTACAGTTAAATACTGTTTGTTGCAAAGAACTAATATATATGCAAGTATGTATTATGTTTTGCGAACCTAGTAACAAATTAGATCAATTGTGACCAGAAGGATAAACCAAAGGCAGCATGAACGGAAAGTATAATCTCATGCACATTCGTTTCGTGCTTACCGGCGACTCATCAGTAGGAGCCGGTATTACGCCCTTTAACCACTATATATTTGGTAGAAGAATGTGGAATAATAGGACGGTACAATCTCCTAGACGAATGTGTAAAGCTGTAATAGTGAAGCATTGAAGTCGTATTGTCGTTGACTTCAGATTATGTTAGCTTCACTATTACAGGTTTACACATTCGTCTAGGAGATTGTACCGTCCTATTATTCCACATTCTTCTACCAAATATATAGTGGTTAAAGGGCGTAATACCGGCTCCTACTGATGAGTCGCCAGTAAGCACGAAACGAATGTGCATGAGATTATACTTTCCGTTCATGCTGCCTTTGGTTTATCCTTCTGGTCACAACTGAACTAATTTGTTACTAGGTTCGCAAAACCTAATACATACTTGCATATATATTAGTTCTTCGCAACAAACAGTATTTAACTGTAATATATTGAATTGAATGATGTCATGCTTACCGCGAAATGTGATAACTGATATCGATGAAGGCCAGAGTGTATGGTTTAACTGGAGTAACAGGTGTTCGGAAATTGTTGTAATTCTCAATTTGGGTGAACTTTAGCATAAATTTATGTCCATCAGGTTGGTATCATGTACCGACTCGGAAACCATAGTGTTAGTATCCGGTACTCATCGATTTCAAAAAAGGTATCAGTTACTAACACAATGGCCATAGTGTTAGTATCCTTTACAGACTCGGTATATATATTATATAGTGTGAGTTAGCATTGAAGTCGTATTGTCGTTGACTTCAGATTATGTTAGCTTCACTATTACAGGTTTACACGTTCGTCATATAGTGTGAGTTAGCATTAAAGTCGTATTGTCGTTGACTTCAGATTATGTAAGCTTCACTATTACAGGTTTACACATTCGTCTAGGAGATTGTACCGTCCTATTATTCCACATTCTTCTACCAAATATATAGTGGTTAAAGGGCGTAATACCGGCTCCTACTGATGAGTCGCCAGTAAGCACGAAACGAATGTGCATGAGATTATACTTTCCGTTCATGCTGCCTTTGGTTTATCCTTCTGGTCACAACTGAACTAATTTGTTACTAGGTTCGCAAAACCTAATACATACTTGCATATATATTAGTTCTTCGCAACAAACAGTATTTAACTGTAATATATTGAATTGAATGATGTCATGCTTACCGCGAAATGTGATAACTGATATCGATGAAGGCCAGAGTGTATGGTTTAACTGGAGTAACAGGTGTTCGGAAATTGTTGTAATTCTCAATTTGGGTGAACTTTAGCATAAATTTATATCCATCAGGTTGGTATCATGTACCGACTCGGAAACCATAGTGTTAGTATCCGGTATTCATCGATTTCAAAAAAGGTATCAGTTACTAACACAATGGCCATAGTGTTAGTATCCTTTACAGACTCGGTATATATATTATATAGTGTGAGTTAGCATTGAAGTCGTATTGTCGTTGACTTCAGATTATGTTAGCTTCACTATTACAGGTTTACACGTTCGTCATATGGTGTGAGTTAGCATTAAAGTCGTATTGTCGTTGTCTTCAGATTATGTTAGCTTCACTATTACAGGTTTACACATTCGTCTAGGAGATTGTACCGTCCTATTATTCCACATTCTTCTACCAAATATATAGTGGTTAAAGGGCGTAATACCGGCTCCTACTGATGAGTCGCCAGTAAGCACGAAACGAATGTGCATGAGATTATACTTTCCGTTCATGCTGCCTTTGGTTTATCCTTCTGGTCACAACTGAACTAATTTGTTACTAGGTTCGCAAAACCTAATACATACTTGAATAGTTTAAATAGACAACCATTCATTAAACCTAGTTTAGGTTGTAACATAAGCTCATTTAATGTGCAAACATTAAAACATTTTAGACAACAAGAATCTCTTGCGCGTACGTTGGTTAATTTAGAAATGGATGTATGTTTCGTTTCTGGATCCTGAATGCAAAATCCGAAGAAATGGTTGCACCATCCCAAGCCGGTAAATAGGTGATAGTATTGTCCTTAGCACACGAGCTGAAGCTTGGTTAATTGAATGGATCCCTTTAAATAGTCTGTGGCATGTTTAAACACGTATACTAAAATCAATGAAAATGCTTTTTCAAAGTTGCCAAGTCGTTGTATCTGCTTGTTCTCCTTCCGATTGCAGTCGAAACGAAAGCAAGGCCGCTTTTTACTCCGAAACGAGCTCTTAACTAAGTACAGCATAAAGTTCATATATAGTCATGGTTATGGATGACATAAATGCTTAATTTAGGTGCTTAAGTAACGCAGAATTTCATGTTGTTGGAGTACACACTTTAAGCTCAACCATTAACGATAACGATGAACGGCTTTTGGATAACTTCGCGAAACATAGATTATATTTAAGAAGTACAAACTTCATACGTAATGTTAGACGTTGCGCCACATGGCGGCCTCCAGCTCCTGGACAATGGTGGACACATATATATGTCATGCAACAATTAGTTATAGATGGCGTGCTTTCATTCGAATAATTATCTCGCCTCGGAACACGAACTTATCCGTTGTAGTTTTGCAATAAAATTTTCCGGGAAATGAAATAAGATAATACCGCAAATAGATGTATGCAAACTCGAACAACTGTTCTTCCGACAAAAATATGAATATATTATAGAGTCAAAGCTAACTTGTCTTGATGGCGATAAACCAATTTAACTTTGGTCCAAGATGGTGGCGATATAGTTTCGGGAGAGTCGACTAAACGATTTCGTACTATATAGAATGAAGAGAATGAAGACCATTCCTATCTTCAAAAATACTATCGTAATTCTTGCAATGACCATCGTGATTAAAGATTGACTCTAGCCGTGTCTAGCTTATTTGCTTCGTTTACCTTACGGCGTCTCAGCGCTTCACGTGAATCACACAATATAGAAGAACAAGTCGGATACCGCTCATGGCGAGGTGGTATAGATAATATTTTTACGCTAAGGCATGCTCTTAAACACCGACATTTATATCACCGTCCCACATTAGACATCTTTCTACATTTTAAAGGTATAATGTTTTATTCCATATTTTGTCAAGTGTTGTGTCCAAAAAAATTGTTTATATTATACGCGATCTTTTCACACATAATTCTGGTCGCGTTAAGGGTTACAACGAATTAACACAACTTTAAAATCAACATTGTTGTGCGTCAAGGCTGTCTAATTTTCCCCTTTGTGTTTAATTTTGTAATCGATGCTTTTATGAAAAACACTCTCCCACACATTCAGGGTGCAGGTGGTAAAGTTCTCCTGGGTGGTAAACTAGTCGATCTTGACTTTGCAGACGATATCGTACTATTATTCAACAATCGAGATGTTGCTCAGGCCTTCTTGAATATATTGGCAGACTTTGTTCCCTCTCTTGATATGAAATTCGCATCCATTAACTGGAGGATAATTTTACAGAGTCATCTACCACTCACTCCAACTCTGCGACAGCAGAATGAAGATCTAGACATAGTTGACAGGTTTACATATTTTGTGATCTATATCAATAACTTAGGTAATAGGTCTAACGAGGAGCGAATGAGAAACGCGTTAGCTAGAGTATCTTTCTCAAACCGTCGCCATTTATTGAGAAACGCGAGTATTTCACTCTGCCTTAAAGGTTGTGTTTACAATGAATATGTAAGCGTTGTTTTAATATACGCTAGTGAAACTTGGCCTCTTATATTTGATAATTTTACACGCTTCCAGGCATTTCATTATCGTTGTTTGAGAAGTATAGCACATATTGTTTACAAACAAAGAATTAACAAACGTTGGCATTCGTAGACGTATTTTTGGATCTGCCAACATGTGCTCCTCGTTAAAAAAACTAACAAGGCTCAATCAACTTCGTTGGCTCGGTCAATTTTTGCGTAAACTCTCAATCCGGTTGCCCAGTAGAACTTTGTTCTATCATCCAGCACCAGATTGGCTTAAGAAACAAGGTGGGCAGAATTTGAGATGACAGAAACAGTTAAAGTCACCTTAATCTAAATTGGGTCGTATAGGACCCACTCGTCTGCCAGGACGAGGTTCATGTGCACATCAAAGTTCTTGGTTGGAAATCTTTCGCGATATTGCATTAAATCGAGCTTAGTGGCGATTTTCTTGCAGATGTCTTGTATAATCATCTTCGTAACTATATTTTCTTAGTAGGAAAAGGGTAACTTCCCGGTTTGGTTTGTTTATGATGTGATACAATGAAAGCTGCTGGGAAGCTGTATTGTTGATGTTGCTTTACCCTAATGTTGACTTGGACATAATGGTGTTGTGTGGAGTTTTAGTTTGCCTACCTATTGTCCGTTTTCTTGATAAATATGCCCAAAGCAACTAGGTACACTTTCTCTCTCTCCTTTCTCGTAAATCCCCCTAATAATTTGTGGTTTTTCGTTATTAATATAATTTTTCCGCTTCTTGAAACATTAATCACTTTTGGATTTGTATAGTTGTGAAAGATGATGATGATGATGATGATGATGCCATTCATTGAAATATTTTCAGATCAGCCAGCAAGTGTACCTCGTTAGAATAACTAAACTGCCTTAATCAACTACGTTGACAGTCATATTTTGCTAATGTCCTCAATTCAATAGTCCAGTAGAGCACTGTTCTCTCACCCAGCGCAAAATTGGCGTAAGAAACAAGTTTGACAGAATTTGACTAGCACGAATGAGTTAAAATCAACTATATCCCAATTGAGTAGTATAGGACACGCTCGCTGCTAGAATGGAGTACACGTGCGCACCAAATTTCATCGTTGGAAACCCAGAGTTGAACTAATAGGCGATCTCGTTGCAGATTTTTAACAGAATAATCTACATAACTTTATTTTCTTATTTGTGCAGAGTTAGCTGAAAGATTCTTTAAATCACGTGTGCGAGCTTGAAGTAAACATTAATCCCATTGTATTTATCCAGTCGTGAAACAACATATGAAAACTACCGTCAGCCGCAACGCACTGACGCGTTTCGACCATCCATGATCATGATCAGAGTATGACAGCAAACTGACTATCGAGAATCAAACCGCATTAAATATATATGAAAATCAAATTTAGATATGCGGCACTCATATCTAGCAGTCTCGCATACGTCGAACTTGACTGGAAATGTCGGCTGCAAAACTTCTATGCAGTCACGAGCATTAACTGTATTGCAGCTTTCGCCACATATACATATATAGCAACACAATTTAACAATAATTGACTGCGCGGGTGGTGGTACCAATTATTTAAATAAAGTTTGCCAGCTTGAAGTAAATACCAATCCCATTGTATTTAGCCAGTCGTCGAACAACATAACGAAAACTACCGTCAGCCGCAACGCACTGACGCGTTTCGACCTATCCATGTTCATGGTCAGAGTACGACGGCAAACTGACTATCGAGGATCAAACCGCATTGAATATATATGGAAATCAAATTTCGATATGCGGCTCTCACCTCTAGCAGTCTCGCATACGTCGAACTTGACTGTAAATTTCGCCTGCACAATTTCTATGCAGTCACGAGCATTAATATATTGCAGCTTTCGCCACATATACATATATAGCAAACACAATTTAACAATAATTGACTGCGCGGGTGGTGGCAACAATTCTTTAAATCAAGCTTGCGAGCTTGAAGTAAACACCAATCCCATTGTATTTAACCAGTCGTCGAACAACATACCAAAACTACCGCCAGCCGCAACACACTGACGCGTTTCGACCTTCCATGATCATCATCAGAGTACGACGGCAAACTGACTATCGAGGATCAAACCGCATTGAATATATATGAAAATCAAATTTAGATATGCGGCTCTCACATCTAGCAGTCTCGCATACGTCAAACTTGACTGGAAATTTCGGCTGCAAAATTTCTATGCAGACACGAGCATTAACTGTTTGCAGCTTTCGCCAAATATACATATATAGGCAATAAAATTTCACAGTAATGGATTGCGCGGGTGATGGTACCAATTTTTTAAATCAAGTTTGCCAGCTTAAAGTAAATAGCAATCCAATTGTATTTAACCAGTCGTGGAACAACATAACAAAACTACCGCCAGCCGCAACACACTGACGCGTTTCGACCATCCATGTTTATGGTCCGAGTACGATAGGAAACTGACTATCGAGGATTAAACCATATTAAATATATAAGAAAATCAAATTTAGATATGCGGCTCTCACCTGTAGCAGTCTCGCATACGTAAACTTGACTGGAAATGTCGGCTGCACAATTTCTATGCAGTCACGAGCATTAACTGTTTGCAGCTTTCGCCACATATACATATATAGCAATACAATTTAACAATAATTGATTGCGCGGGTGGTGGTAACAATTCTTTAAATCAAGTTTGCGAGCTTGAAGTAAACACCAATCCCATTGTATTTAACTAGTCGTGGAACAACATACCAAAAATACCGTCAGCCGCAACACACTGATGCGTTTCGACCTTCCATGATCATCATGAGAGTACGACAGCAAACTGACTATCGAGAATCAAACCGCATTAAATATATATGAAAATCAAATTTAGATATGCGGCACTCATATCTAGCAGTCTCGCATACGTCGAACTTGACTGGAAATGTCGGCTGCAAAACTTCTATGCAGTCACGAGCATTAATATATTGCAGCTTTCGCCACATATACATATATAGCAAACACAATTTAACAATAATTGACTGCGCGGGTGGTGGTACCAATTATTTAAATCAAGTTTGCCAGCTTGAAGTAAACACCAATCCCATTGTATTTAGCCAGTCGTGGAACAACATACGAAAACTACCGTCAGCCGCAACGCACTGACGCGTTTCGACTATCCATGTTTATGGTCCGAGTACGATAGCAAACTGACTATCGAGGATCAAACCGCATTAAATATATATGAAAATCAAATTTCGATATGCGGCTCTCATATATAGCAGTCTCGCATACGTCAAACTTGACTGTAAATTTCGCCTGCACAATTTCTATGCAGTCACGAGCATTAATATATTGCAGCTTTCGCCACATATACATATATAGCCAACACAATTTAACAATAATTGATTGCACTGGTGGTGGTAGCAATTCTTTAAATCAAGTTTGCGAGCTTGAAGTAAACACTAATCCCATTGTATTTAACCAGTCGTGGAACAACATACCAAAACTACCATCAGCCGCAACACACTGATGCATTTCGACCATCCATGATCATGATCAGAGTACGACAGCGCACTGATGATCGAGGATCAAACCGCATTAAATATATATGAAAATTAAATTTAGATATGTGGCTCTCTATCTAGCAGTCTTGCAAATGTCGAACTTAACTGGAAATGTCGGCTGAACAATTTCTATGCAGATACGAGTATTAACTGTTTGCAGCTTTCGCCATATATACATATATAGCAAACACAATTTAACAATAATTGATTGCGCGGCTGGTAGTAACAATTCTTCAAATTCAGTTTGCGAGCTTCAAATATACACTAATACTATTGTATTTAACCAGTCGTAGAACAACTTACCAAAACTACCGTCAGCCGCAACACATTGACGCGTTTCGACCTTCCATGATCATCATCAGAGTACGACAGAAAACTGACTTTCGAGGATCAAACCGCATTGAATATATATGAAAATCAAATTTAGATATGCGGCCCTCACATCTAGCAGTCTCCTGCACTCTAACAGAGTTTTGTTAACAATAGCGTCTATCTAAGTGTACAGCTAACCTATCAAGACGGCCTATTGCATCGGTTATTAGATAGTTGTTACGATCACTTATTATTTCGCTAACTTGAATTTTCTCGGACCTGTTGTACAAAAAAGTTGTAACAGACAGCGGCTGTTAACTGATGCAAATGCTTCCCACATCTCTTCAGCCTTTCTTGTCCAGAAGGATTGCAGATCGACATTTAGACTGTGCGTACATTCATACGAAAATTATTATGAGCGGAGCTTGGTGGAATTTGGCGCCTTCATTAGAGTATCTCCATAGATTTTACAGAAAGCCAATGGTTATTTCTACGGGGATCTGTAATGCTACATACATTAGTACCTGCATTTTGCATTGTGGAACTTATCTTGGACCAAAGTAAATTCGGATTTTCATCATCAAGATTGGTTAGCTCCAGGTTGTTTCACATATATTTGGGGTTTATTTTTATTTATTTCCCGGAAAATTTTAGTGCAAATCTACAACGGATAAGTGCATGGTCCGAGTCGACATAAGTGTTCCAAAAAGAACGACAATCGTGGAGGCAGCCACGCCACCTATAACTAATTGCGCAACATCCAATACACAATTGCATATATAATAGTTCTCCGCCACAAACAGTATCTAACTGTTAAATATTTAATTGAATGGTGTCATGATAACCACGAAAGTGCTGACTGATATCGATCAAGCCTGAGTGTATCGATTAGTTAGAATACCAGATGTTCAGAAATAGTTTTAATTCTCAATTTAGATGAACTTTAGCATACAACGAAATTCATTGTGTTAGTACCATCTACCTACTGGGCAACCATAGTGTTGATACCATAATTTTGGTATCGGGTACTGATACAATAGTCAGAGCCTTGATAACCTTTACAGACTTGGTACATATATTATATATTGTGGATTGGCTTTGAAGTCGTATATCTGAAGGCTTTGTATGAAGTTAGCTTCACTAATGCAGATTTACACATTCATATAGGAGATTGTATCGTCCAATTTTTCCACATACTTCATCCAAATATGTGGTGGGTAAAGGACGTAATATCGGCTCTACCGATGTGTCACGAGGAAGCACGAAACGAATTTGCACAAGATTATACCTTCTGTTCAAGCTGTCTTTTGTTTATCCTTCTATTCATAGTTGAACTAATTCGTTACTAGTTGCGCAACACCTAATACCCAAATTGTTTTAGTGTTCGCAAATTAAATGACCGATGTTAAAACCTAACCTAGGTTCAATGAATGGTAGTCTACTTAAATTATTTTCGATATTTGGAAATCCGATATTGGGCTCAGTGATATGATAAAACCCCACCATATACAAAGTTTCTAAAATAGCGTTATTGTTAGATTGAGAATAGGAAATTGGAGGAAAGGGGGCAGAATCAGAGATGAAGGTGTCTGCAGAGCTTATATCAAATATCAATAGGCACTAATACTCCTAGACCTGCAATCCGCAGTGTGCAACATATACTTATTTAGGGCAAATATAACCATGTCGGAGACACTGAAGCCAATAAATGTACAAAATCGAGCGTATCTCAAATATCGATAAAGGCAAGGTGTTCTACTCCAAACTGTGGATATAGTTAGAACTGCAATCGCAGTGTGCAGCATATATCCATTTCGGAAAAACATGACTATGGTGCAGATACTGAAGCCAACAAATGTACAACATCGAGCGTACGTCAAATATCAATAGACAAATGTCGTGCTCCAAGATGTGGTGACACTAGTACTTCTGTATCTGTAATTCGAAGTGTGCAGCATATACCCATTTCGGGCAAAAATGAGAATGGTGCAGATACTGAAAGTAATAATGTTCAATATTGAGTGAATCTTGTTTATCAATATTAAATTAAAATCTCATTAAAAAAACTTCGTTCTTTTAATTAAAATTCTAGTATATGTCAATAACGAAGTTTGACTCTTAACGGGAAAAATAGTTTTTTTTCCATAAAAATTTTCTGGCAACAATATAAAGAAGAATTGGTCAATACGGTGTGGCATAAGTTAAGCAGTGTTTAATGTAGGCAAAACGTAGTTGATTGCACCTTTATCTGACCCACTAGAAAGCGAGGACGCACAAACTCTGAAAATTTAATGCAACAAGTTTATGTCCTTAATCGAAGCAAAGGCAGGCTAATGACTTCATAACAATTGTAGAAACTATAATTTGTCTAGTGGGAGCAAAGTAATAGCTTCAAATATGAATATAGTCAGCAGGGGTGAATAATGAAAAAGGAGGTTTGGGAATTCTTAGCCAAATCGATGTATTCTATGCAAATATTAAACGATTGAGCAAATTAGACGAAAAAAATAAGTAAGACCGTACAATAGCTCTTGTAAATCTCTATGCCTTTTTTTACTGGGTTCGTCGTCAGATTTTAAAATAGCAGAACAACACAAAATAAATTCAGTTACAAAGAAAGAGACTTCTACAGTACGTGATGAATGAGTTTATGAACTGTCCTGTAAGGATAATCTCCAATCGAAATGGATGAGACTATCAAATGAAAAATTATACAAAATATAAAAACCATTTAGTAGAGTTCCGTAATTCTAACTAGTTCGGAAGAAAACATAAAACTGCTCAATGGCATATTAGAATAAAATGACCACACTTGTAAACACTATTTGTGATAGTCTAAATTTCTTTACAAAACCATTTATTGAAAAATTCTGATAAGCTTTTACTATGAATAAAAATTAACAACAATGTTTACACTTTTAATATAAAATAATCATGAAGATGTTAAATGACACTTGAATAATCAATTTGAACTTTAAATTATATGATCAAAACAATCGTCATTATGCATTTTAGTAGGTAAGAAAAATTTAAAAAAATCTCTTTTATATAGACTAATCGTTTAGATAGTTACTATATTAGTGAATTTGAGACAAACAAACTGATCAAGGTTTGGAAGTTAAAGAGTCAAAACGATTGCAAAATCAGAGCATATTTTAAAATGAACTACCCTTAACTCATGCATGCTTAAGGTGGTATAAAATAATATTTGTTTATTTTATGCAGGAGTAAGTGTAAGCATGGGAAATAAAAGATTGTCTAATCAAGCGCAGTATAGAAAAATTGATGATAAAAGGATACTACTTTACAATTTTGGAAGCATTTTATAGTAGACATCTACGGTCCTTTAAGATAGTGTCGAGAAAAACTTACAAGAGACCATATATATATATATATAAATTGCAAGTAATTTAATAATATTATGGCTGGTTTATTAAATATTGAGGATACAGAGCAGTTAGCAAGTGGACTTAAGGATTGTAGTTTAAAAGATAGTTCAGAGGAACTTAAGTGTTCCAAGACAGATGATCATTCCGCATATATGGATTTTCCGGGCCTGGCATCCCAGAGACTCTCTTATGGTAGTGACCAGTTATCATGGCAGGATCGGGTATTCAACAATACTACTCAATTCACAAATAAAAACTTAATAAATTCATTTACATCCTCGAACATACTCGCACCCAATCTCTCACACAGACAAACAAATTCTTCTCAAAGATAGCATTTAAAATTCACACATTTATTTGCATTACTAGTGCTGAAACAACTTCTGACTAAAACACATGAAATGGCACCTAAGGATCTATTTCTATTACCAAATAACATTTGTTGCTGAACTTTTTCTGATATTATGACCGTCGCGTTTAAAATGCTCATACGTGCTAAGTAGTCAAATTTCTGACGAATGAAGTATTCGACTTTTGGTCTAGCAGTGAAACACTCCTTATTACAAAAGCAAGTCGCAATTTTGGTCGCAAGTGAAGAGAAAATGCACAAATATTGTAAATGACAAATCAGGCTATTAAATAAATCCCGACAGGCAAATTCAAAAGATTACCAAATTAACTAGTAATACTGTCCTTCCCTACAAAATAAAGAATCCTCATTTCGAGACAACGTGTCTTATAAAGGAAACTCGGCTAAAAGAAAACAGATTAAAAAAATCAGATGAACGATTATATCGCATCTTTTTGCTATTAGTCACACACTTTCGTGTTTAACATTGGTTAAGACAATGCCACATTTTAGTTAAGGTATGCATACATTAATTTAAGTTAGTTGACCGATGCGATGGATAGGTACTAACTCGATTACTGTATATGATTTCTATATTTTGATGTATATTTATATATGTCTTGGCGTCCTAATCTTAGGTTATCCGCAGCGTTATAATCTTCAATTTAATTGCACTTATACATTGGCACATATCTGTCGTATACCTATGCAACAAAATATATTCAACTGACTCTCATTTTGATAAAGAAACAAAAATGTTTTGCATAAAGGAATGAATTACAAAAAATATTTAATATTTTCTCAACTAGTATAGACATTTGCGACGAAAATAAGGTGATTGATCACCATTTCTCAAAGTGTTCCCACAGTACTCCAGTGAACTAAATGGCATTTCTTGGTCATGTCGAGATTGCCATGTTATGGAATGCATAGCGTTTGGCTACAGCGAATTACTGGTGTACTTTTACTTCTCGTAGCGGTGTCAGGCAGTAAAACTAAATCAGTAAAAATAAAGAAAAATTAACTATTAAAATAAAAGTTCTTCTAAAATTATTATTGGTTTCCAAGGATCAACATATATTTTTTATGCATTAGACATGGCGTCAAAATAAATAAGCTAAGTAAAACGGGGCAAGAAGGGAGAACCGCAGTAAACATGCATTTCGTGCTTAAAGACTACTCGTTATTGGGAGCAGAAACTACGTCTCAAACCCACTATCACGTTGGTCAATGAATGTTTAGCAAATGGATTGTCTAACCTTAAAATATATGCATATTAAACTCATGTAAGTGTCGACTTTAGATGTAATCATTCACTGCGCTACGTATAAGCGTAGAAATTTCATATATGAAAAATTCCAATGTAGGAAAGGAAAAATACGTGTGATTGTCACACATTACGTGACTAAATAGTTAGTTATTTTGAGACGAGGTACCATCCTTTAATGATGAGTAATCAATAAACAGAAAAAAATGCGTCAATTCAATAGTAAAATTTTTCAAAATGACATCTACATCTACATTTCATCCGCTGTAAATTATCCCGCTATTAGATTAAATAGGCATATTTTCTAATTTGTTTAAACACTATAGCACGTACGCGTATGAGATAAACAACGATCTTATATACACTAGGTTCCTGAAACATATAATAATTTAGGATTGAAAAAAAAATTTCATGGTCATACGCCTATCAGGAAAGAAGAGCCCAAATAATGCGAGAAAAAAATTAAATAATTCAAGACAAAAAATAAAACGAATTGTGTTGGAGGCACTCAAAAGCATATAAATATTACCTAAAGATATTTATGAGATCGAGTGTATTTAAATAATTTTAGTCACTATAACTTGCTTAAAATTAGTTAGAGATATCACTTTCTGTAGCCTACACCGATAGGAATAATATAAAAGCTTATGCAAATTCGATAAAGCAGAAAAACTTATGGTGATGTATTTTACTTTGGTGCCATAGCTGTCGGTTTTGTCGCATAGCATGGTTTAGGTATTGCCTCGGAGTTGCGTTTTTGCTTCCAACCATGAAATTCTTGACGAGTGAGAAAATAAATCTAAGTAGCTCAAGGCTACTCAACAACAAAAAAAACAAAGTTTAGGGTGAAAAAGTCAATACACTCAGCTGTTGATGAAATCTCCTTAAGTAGTATGCTACACGAACGATAAAACTACCAAAGCGCATTTCTCCATAACTAATCACATACAGAATATGTCATTTAATTATCTCGCAATCGATAACACAGGACCGAAGAAAGGCAAGGAAAACACGAAGGCCCATAAATTCCAAATAGTTTATACTTTAGTTGAGCTACTTATAGTAGCACGATGACATTTATTAGACATAGTAAATAAATCTACATGCTGTTAAAGAACAACCTACTTTGTCCATAGTAAAATGAAAATAGTGGAGTTAACAGCTCCAGTAGCTGAAAACAAACTCAAGCTACGCGTGTTCAAACAAATAAGACCAAATCGAAATTATATTAACTATAAACTATAATTTGACCATCGTCAAAGTGTATCTCTTTCCATATAATGGTTTCCTTTAAATGAAGAAGACGAGACATCAATATAAATGTGACGCCATGCCTCATTATTAGAATTGTATAAAACTATTTGATTATAGTTTCTAGAGTTACCTGAGAATCGGTAATTGATAAAAGATCAATAATTTATCTTGAACCAATTGAGTTTACCGGCCGTTTCCCAATAAGTGGAGGAGTCTAAGCGTGGTAGCTCATCTGCATGAAATCTTTTAAACGAGATACAAAATGACCTATTTCACATATGGTAGGCTAATAATAGTCTATGATTTGTCTCAAGAATATGTAATCATATATTCAATTAAACATCGGATTCCACCTATATTTACCACAAAAATTGACTAACAAAGTCCAGCACCTTCAGTACAATCTGTAATTTTGAAGCACAGTTTAAAAGCAAGGCACATAAAACAAAGCTGGAAACATAATCAACTACATATGAAGCTCTTTAGATCAAACACCAAGCACTGGACTTGAAAGTAAATAAGTTATATCAAAATGGTGCTTTATTCAACTCGTCACGAAGAGGAATGACTAAAAATACTATGGTAGTGCACAGCCAATGTTGGCTATCCTTTGAACCAGTTTCATTATGAATTGGACCATGATGGCAACACATGGAACTGCAAGCAGTTATTCAATGGGCACAATATTGTGAGTATTAATATTGCTACCACCGCCTAAAAATACACTCTGAGAAGCAATTAATAATAAAATTAACACACCTTGCAATGTTATCTGGATTACGCATCAGAAGAATTCCCGAACAATTGGTAAAAATACAACATATAGTGGAAAACTAGTTTTAATACAATATTCGATAAGTCAGAAACCTAGCTATAGCCAAATTGATCGATAGAAATGTACCAATCACTGGGGATTAGGCCTTACTTTTGGTGCGCTGGTTTGTCTGCCATTAATACTCATTATGTTATACTGGTGGTGATTAATCGTTGTCAGTGTCTCATATCAAGTAGGCCAATGAAGAGTGATAAGTCTAGCCCAGTTTCAACCTCACAGTTGAAATGAGCGATCAAATGTTCATTTACAGTCAACACAACTATGTTTGAAATAGTTATGCAACAGTGATGTATCAGTTAATTAAACTGATATAATGTTATTTAGTCGTAATGTTAGTACCCCGATCTCGGGAATTTCTTTGTAGAACAATGGGAATCGCACACACATGTGTACCAGCACACAGAGAGACATCCATACCCTCCAAAAACCAATAAAAAGGTAAGCAACAACCACTCGTACGACATCTATAAATAAATATAATTCGGAATAGTATTCATTCTATCACCCATATGGAAACGCATAAAAATTAAAAATAAATAAATTTGACTGTGAGTTTATGTTAGTTTGTAATAAATTGACTTGTTGAACCAAAATTGACTTACTTTTAATTATTCAATGGTGTCTATTCCTAAAACCCAATTATATTGACCACATTTAATATACACCCAAAATTCACGAATACTTAGGACAAATGAAATGAGGCGGAATGATTTTGGCCATTTTGTTTAGTAAGGTAATGCAGATACTATATTCAAGGTTGCAAACTTGAAAAACCAGGCACATTAAGTACCAACATTTGTCAGTATAGACTAAGAATTGCAAAGTGTATAAAAGGCAATTCATCCAGTATATATAGACAATACAATTAAACAATAATTAATTGAACCCTTCCTTGTGTGCAAAAACAAAAAGAAATTTTATCAGATATAAGAAAATTTTCTTTCTCATGGTCTTCTCAAATATCTACTCATGAACATATCTTTATAAATAAATTGGACAGCAAAACAAGATAGAAATATGTGAACAAAGAGAGTGTGAAAAATAGAAACCAATCAAATTGCGTGCGTCACATCCAGTTCAAGCTCAATGCTTGTACGTGCTTCTTCTGCTTACATAAATCCGGCTGCAATTTGTTTATCCATAAGGCTTCGTATGTGGCTAGCTCCCTTTTGTTTCTGCATTTAGTAATTACTTTGAATGCTACGTCTGGAGAACATACGTGCGTTGTTTCGATGATGTGTTGCGCAATAGCAGACGTGTATTCACCATTTGATTTAAAACAGGCGTTCAAGTTGCAATGTTCTCTCATTCGAGTAATTAACCGTCTGGTCGATCGGCCTACGTAAGTTGATCGACAACTTGCGCATGTATATTGGTAAATAATATTTGATATCGACATTAACGGCTGTTTATCTTTGATTGCTGGTAAAGGCAAGTGTGTTACCCTAAATAACACTCGTAGTTTGGCTGCATTAAATGTGCGTGTCAATGCTGCTTCAACTTTCTTTTGTGCCATTCGGGAAACTGCATCCCCCTTAAATGGGATGTTTAGGTAGACGGTTTTCTTTTCTGGCCCATAATACGTCTGTTTCTGGTAAACTCCCCTTTTAATAATTGATTCAATTAATTGTCTGGGATAGCCATTAGACATTAAATCGTTAATTGCTTTATTATATTCATTTTCTTTAGAATCTTGACTAACCAACCTGTCAATTCTTGAAAAGCAACCACGAACTGTTGATAATTTATATTGAAATGGCACAAAACTGCTGTAATGCAAATACTGTGCAGACCATGTTGGTTTATGGTAAATTGTTCTGTTTAATTTACCATTAGTTTCTTTCTTTAATAGTACATCTAGGAAAGGCAGACAGTCATCTTTCTCGTGCTCTGACGTGAAGCCGATATTCTTATGTGCTTTGTTGAAACTTTGAAGCAATGTTCGTGATTGCGACCTGTTCTTAAGTACAAGAAATATATCATCCACGTACCGCATATATTGAGCACATTTACTTATGTCACTCTTTAATGATGTATTTTCTAGGTGCCCTAGAAAAATCTCAGCCAACACTGGAGATAAGGGGCTTCCCATTGCGACACCATCAGTCTGTTTGTAGATGTTTCCATTAAAACGAAATCGTACGTCTTTCGTGCATAATAAGATAAGCTTGCGTAGAGTTTGACCTGGCACCGGCGATGGTAATATATCGTGTTCTACCGCTTTGACTATAATGTCAATGGTTTCATCAATTGGAACATTTTTAAACAAAGACGTAACATCAAAAGATACCATAATCTTGTTTTTAACATTTATATCTTGAATTTTGTTTACAAACTCAAACGAATCGGCAACCGAATGATTACCTATTAGTTTACGTAATGGTTCAAGTAAACGAACTAGCCATTTAGCTAGTGCATGAAACGGAGAATTTACCATTGATAAAATTGGCCTCATAGGACAACCTCTTTTGTGTGTTTTTGGTAATCCGTACATTATTGGTGTAGATGATCCAACTGGCTTGAGCTTCTGTGCAGTGGCCTCATCAATAAAACCGGCATCTGTCAAAATCTTAATTTCATTTATTACTTTGCGCTCCACCTTGTCTATTTCATCTGATTTATCGTCTAGACGTGTGAATTTTGTATTGTCATTTAACACGTTTTCCATCTTTTGTACGTAGTCAGATTTATCCATTATAACTGCGCTCTTTCCTTTATCAGCGCGTAGTATTTTGATGTCTGCATTTCTGCTGATATTTCTAAGTGCATTTAGATGCTGCTTTGTCAACGCATGCTGCTCTGCGCATTTAGACGATTTCAGGTGTGAAGCCTGATCAACTAGTGTAGCCTTGAACCAATTTTTATAATCAATACTGGTAGGCTCCAAGTCAGCTGTTTGTTCAAATAACAATTCAAATGCTGCCTCAAAATCAACATCGCATTTATTAGAAGGATGCATTCCATAATTTCGGCCCATCGATAGTGCCTCCATTGTTAGCTGATCGATTGGCACTTTTGATAAGTTAAGCACACGCTTATCAAGATCGGTCGGTATTAAATCACACAAAACTCCAGGTTTTACATCTTTTTCCAATTTGTTCAAAATTCTTGCTTTATCTTTCCTCATAACTGTCGGTAAAAACATAAAAAATTTCATTCTTGCAAAAAGACTTAGTTCATCTAATACACAAGATACACACCCAATTCTTGCCTGTAGCACTGCTTCATCTTCCTTCAACTGCTCAATTTTAGAATACGCCAACCTTGTAAGATTTCTTCAGTTGACTCGTAGTTTTGACTTTCGTAAACTGCGTACCAAATCACCTGAGAACCGTAATTGTTTCATACACTGATAATAATGTTTTATCCACAATTTCGTTCTTTGCGCTCTACACATTAATGTCACTAGTTCATCTAGTTTTCTGAAAGATTCTTTTGAAATGCGAGCTTTAATAAAATTCATTGTACCCTTCCTGTGTGCAAAAAGAAGACAACAATAATTGATTACGCGGGTGCTGGTAACAATACTTTAAATCAAGTTTGCGAGCTTGAAGTAAACAACAATCCCATTGTATTTAACCATCCCTCGAACAACTCAACAAACTACCGCCAGTCGCAACGCACTGACGCGTTTCGACATTCCATAATCATCATCAGAGTACGACGGCAAATTGACTAGCGAGGATCAAACAGCATTGCATATACATGGAAAGCAAAATAAGATATGCGGCTCTCATCTCTAGTAGTCTTGCATACATTTTACATGACTCGAAATGTCGGCTGCACAATTTCTATGCAGTCACGAATATTAGCTGTTTGTAGCTGTTTGCCACACACATATATATAGACAATACAATTAAACAATAATTGATTACGCGGGTGGTGGTAACAATTCTTTAAATTAAGTATGCGAGCTTGAAGTAAACAACAATCCCATTGTATTTAACCAGTCGTCGAACAACATAACAAAACTACCGCCAGTCGCAACGCACTGACGCGTTTCGACCTTCTATGATCATCATCAGAGTACGACGGCGAAAGCTACAAACAGCTAATGTTCGTGACTGCATAGAAATTGTGCAGCCGACATTTCCTTTCACGTACAATGTATGCAAGAGGTGAGAGCCGCATATCTAATTTTGCTTTCCATATATATGAAATGCGGTTTGATCCTTGCTAGTCAGTTTGCCGTCATACTCTGATGATGATCATGGAAGGTCGAAACGCGTCAGTGCGTTGCAACTGGCGGTAGTTCTGTTATGCTGCTCAACGACTGGTTAAATACAATGGGATTGGTGTTTACTTCAAGCTCGCAAACTTGATTTAAAGAGTTCATCCAGTAGACCGTTTTCATCCTTATTATGAACGCATCACGTACTGGCCAGAATTTGCCGCGGACAGGGCTTGTACCTGGACAGGCGTGCTTCGGTATCTGGAGCTCTAACAATTGAGGTACTCTACCACACACTACACACACAATTTTCAGTTATATACTAACCAATGTAACTTGGTTAGTCTATTTTCCTTTAGGTGGAGCTCATATGACATCCATTTAGACCCAAAGTACCAACTAACCGTCCCTAATCTACCATTACTGAACAGAAACCACACAATAAGGGAAAGCAGTATTCAAATAAATATTTATATAATCAAACGAAAATTGGTTGCGCGGGCAGTGTTAAAAATTACAATAATCAAGGTTGCAATCTTGAAGCAAAAACCTGACCCAATAATTAAAAACATTAAACATGCAATTAAACTAAGAAGGGCATAGTGTAGAAAGGGCAATTCATCCAGTAGACCGGTTTTGTCATTATTGGGAACTCATCACGTCAATATATAACTGAAAATTGTGTGTAGTGTGCGGCAGGGTGACTCAGTGGATAGCGCACCAGATTCCAAAGCAGACGTGCCCAGGTTAGGGCCATGTTCGCGGAAAATTCTGGCCAGTACGTGATGAGTTCCCAATAAGGACGAAACCGGTCTACTTGATAAATTGCCTATTCTACACTATGCAATTCTTAGTTTATAATGAAAAAATGTATGTACTTAATGGGTGAGGTGTTTATATGAAGTTCTCAACCTTGATTAATTTAATTGTCATCACTGCCCGCGCAACGAATGTTCGTTTTATTAGGTAATGCAATTGACAGTCTTATGGTGAACTGGCAACGATCTTTTTCCGCTTAATAGACATACCCAAATCATAATAACGATAACTTATTTTCTTCAGTGTTCATTGGTAGGCTTCACACTTGAGTGCCAATCAATCGCACATTTACGCATTTTTAAAGATTGTTCATGATTTTACGCTCGCTGCTTACAGCGATAATTCTCAAAGTTTAATTTTCAGGGTTGAAGAAGTACGGATATCTGCAACTCTGCGACATGGACCAAGGTGAAGTGCCACGCCAGTCACGCATTATCTAAAATGCAGCGCAAATAATATCGCTGCCGAAAATTAGTTGCTGACAGTGCAATTCATATTGTGCAAGTTTCGACACCAGATCATCGAAGGTAAGGTAGACGTGTATGAACATCATGCAGCATTGCTGCATTGGAGATTACTGTTCATTGATACGTCTCGCGTGCATGGGACAATCTAAGTATGAGTTGATAATACATCAAAACAGGACGAAGACAATAAGGTAGTTAATCTATATTTGAAATTTATTTAAAGAAATATTTATTTGCAACAGTTATGCACATGCTTTATTGTTAATAACTTGCTGAATTGGAAATGTTTGTGGGTGTGTATTTTTGTGCGGATCAAGTTGATTCTCATTGATGAACTAAGTAATGCCTCAAATCTGCTTACTGCTCTACGGACAGACTTTGATTTAGTAGGCTTTCGCATGTTTGGCTGTTACATGAGCGAATGTTTTGCTTTTGTGGGTTGTTTCTTCTGTCATATTTCCATGCACTGTGTTGTATTCCATTGATAACATCGACGAGCGTGTAAGGTGTAGTATTAGTCACTCTTCGGGTTGCGCATTTTAACAAGTTTTAATGATGTCAATTCTAAAGTTGCTTTACTGCAATTTGTTATCAGTCCAGCCCAATGGTTGATGATGCTTGTCTAACGGACGGTCGGGCTTGACTGAAAACTGGAATGCAATTCATAGCTGTGGACATTCGCTAAACATTGCATAAGATGGTAGACTGACATCGTCCATATTGGATACCCTAAATTAGTAGCCGATTTCTATATAGACTTATGAGAAATGAAGATTATTTGTTTGACATATTTTATCTGTACAATGAACATTGACGAGTTAAACGCAAATGAGTAGCAACTAAATAAAAATAATGGCTAAAATGAAATATGTGCTTAAATGTGAATTTATTCAAATTTCAGATCATTTGAAACCGCAAAAATCGGTATGATAAAATGACATCTATAGGTGTCAATTAGACCGTTTGACACTCACCATGTCGGTAGGCAATATTTGAGCAGATTTTGGCGGAAAGGTAAATACAAACCGATCGGTATTTTGAATGTATGAGTCTTCTTCATTTGCAGCAGATGTAAAACCTGTTTTGGCAGATATCCTTTTACCGAAGAGCACAAAAAGGCATCGGGTTATAAAAGTTCGATCTTGCTGGGCGTCTTCATTTGAGCTAAAAAGATTTTAAGTCAGTAAAATCACAGCTCAAATAAATACACGATATTGTCACATACTAATAACTTTAAATTTAATAAAACGTAAAAGAAAAGCATACTCGCAAATTCACTAGAAACGTTTACCTACTTAACCAAAATAAGATGCTCGGTGCTGAAGAATTGCAGATTTTCAACAAAAAATGATATTCAATTTGTTAAAAACATCATACTGAACAAAAATGATTGAATTTCATAATTTTGATCACCAGTGACAAAATATAGCAAAACTACCGTTATTTCAAACTAATGACGCGTTGAAAACTTCCTTTGTGCGTAAAGCTCAAAACCGGCATAGAACACAAATATGACATGCGGCTCTAAACTCGAGCAAATGAGCATAAACTTTTCCAGACTGAAATGCATGCTGCGCAATTTTTATGCGCTCACCATGCTTTCCGTTTTAGAGCTTTCAACAAAAACTATATATATAATCAATTAGGCAAAGAATGATTGCCAGGACGCTTATTTTATTTGCGCAAATCAATTTTTTTTGGAACTTGAAATATACATTAATCAAATATTAAATTGAATCAAAAGCACCCAATTGTACACATTAGCCAGCTTTCCGTCTACCTTTGGTTATGGTTCAGACGGACAAAACGAGTAAGTTTAGACATGTTCTTCGTTTAAATGTTTATAATCGCCACTTAACAAGTTATCGATCATGGCCCAATTACATAATCAATTTATAGATACCAAATAGTGAAAACTAGGTAAAGTAGAAACCACCGAAAAAATAAGTTGACACTATGTCAAGTTTAAAATTGAATTCTGAATTAATTCTCCTAATTGTCTAATGAAATGTGATTCTTTAACTAAGTTACAAACTAATGTTACTGTACACCGTTCTCTATTTACTCAGAATATTGCGTGGTACGGAACCCTTTCACAAAATATTCGGAGTATACAAATTTAGATGAGATTTTTTTCTCCTGTAGAATTGTTGCAATAGCCACCTATGAGACCGAAAACGCTCCAATTGTCCTATCTAGGGCTGATGAAATTTATCGCACAAGTGCACGAATTAAGGTGCAGCAGTCCGCACAATGATGGTAACGGCCAACTAACCACAGAAGTGAATATAAAATATTGAATACCAAATGGACGCGCTTTATACGATTTAGCTACTATAAATAATTGATTAAAAATAAAGCTTTTTTGATGAGTTGAATGAAATAGCTTCTGACAGATTAGATAACTTAGTAAGAGTGTCGTCTGCACAAATGAACACTTCGACTGCGGAGTTAGAGAAAATAAAGTCACGGCTTGACGAAACACTTATAATTAGTTCAGTAGGAATTCGCATAAACGACCCAACCGATATGGGTGAAGTTAACAAGGATAAATTGCGTATCAAATTTCTTTTATTCGGAAATTGACACAGTGCTGTGGTAATGGATGGATTGCCCAGTCCATTTTTCCTTTTTAGACTAATATTTTCCTGTCCCAATAGAACCACGTCAATAAAAATTGAACGTTAGATTGACGCTTTTTGCGCTCGCAAGTAAACTAAACGTGATGCAAACATTGTTAAAATCTTTAAGCATATCAATTATTTAGATAGCTTCATTTATGATTATGAAAGTGTCATCAACACACCTCAGATATGTATGGGGGTATTTTTGAAAATGTAGTTGTAGATTTGATGTCATATATTAAATTTGCTTTCTTGATATAAACACCTGACCCATTAATTACTTACATATGTCAGTATAAACTAAGAATTGTATAGGGTAGAAAAGGCAATTCATCCAGTAGACCGGTTTCGTCCTTATTGGGAACTCATCAAGTACTGGCCAGAATTTGTTGCGGACAGGATACGAACCTGGGCACGTCTGCTTCGGAATCTGGTGCTCTAACCACTGAGCTATCCTGCCGCACACCGCAGGATAGCTCAGTGGTTAGAGCACCAGATTCCGAAGCAGACGTGCCCAGGTTCGTATCCTGTCCGCGGCAAATTTTGGCCAGTACTTGATGAGTTCCCAATAAGGACGAAACCGGTCTACTGGATGAATTGCCTTTTCTACACTATACACTTCTTAGTTTATACTGACATATGTAAGTAATTAATGGTTCAGGTGTATATCAAGACCGCAAACTTGATTATAATAATTGTTATCACCACCCGCGCAACCAATGTTCGTTTAATAATATAAATGTTCATTTCAATACCATTTCCCAATGCAATGT
This sequence comes from Eudiplozoon nipponicum, assembly GCA_029291075.1. Taxonomy (NCBI): domain Eukaryota; kingdom Metazoa; phylum Platyhelminthes; class Monogenea; order Mazocraeidea; family Diplozoidae; genus Eudiplozoon; species Eudiplozoon nipponicum. The sequence goes on along the minus strand of JAQBSW010001225.1, from coordinate 80,271 downwards.
GGTGTCTGTTCAGTAATGACAGATTGGGCATGGTTAGTTGGAACTTTGGGTCTAAATGGATGCCATATGAGCTTCACTCTCAAGGAAAATTGACTAACCAAGTTACATTAGTTAGTATATAACTGAAAATTGTGTGTAGTGTAGTGTGCGGCAGGATAGCTCAGTGGTTTGAGCACTAGATTCCGAAGCAGACGTGCCCAGGTTCGTATCCTGTCCGCGGCAAATTCTGGCCAGTACTTAATGAGTTCCCAATAATAACGAAACCGGTCTACTGGATGAATTGCCTTTTCTACACTATACAATTCTTAGTTTATACTGACATATGTAAGTAATTAATGGGTCAGGTGTTTATATCAAGACTGCAACCTTGATTATAATAATTGTTATCACCACCCGCGCAACCAATGTTCGTTTAATTAAATTTGCTAACGGAGTGCCAATCGCCACTCCATCGATTCATGCCAAATTATTGCACATTCAATTCGAATTTAGCATCTTCAGTGAGGAGAATTGAAGATGATGTTTAGGCATAGGGAATGATGGGTAATTTCTATCGATGAATGTATAGAAGAAATCTGTGGTTTTGTTAAGCGAAATGCTTGGAAATAGATTTCTGACAGTAAACGAAATACTTTAATTCTTCACATTTTACAATTTTTCCATTATCAAAACAAAGACAAAAGTATCGAGAACACAAATATTTGGCATTTCAAATTGTGCTGGTTGTAGAATTGTATTTATTTTTTCTGCCAGTCTCCGCTGTGGAGTGTTGATCATTGATATTATTTGTCGTAAAGACGACAAGTTGCTCGTTCCACCTATATTGTGTATCTTCGGCAGGCCGTAAATTGTATCCGCGCATGTGCGCATTGATTTTGCTTGGTTGATACGAAGTACAATGTTATCGACTTCATTATAATCCGCATAATCGTTTCTATGTTGAATCTCTGCACACGTATTTATATTCGCACGACGTTTTAAATCATCTGTAATTTCCGATCTACCTTTACTTATTTGACATAGTTTAAATGTTTGTTCATCATCAAAAACATTGCTCAGTTGATCTATATAATCAATGATATTCACAATACAAATACCCGAGTATGTGACTGGCTACATTTATCCAATTTCTTTGTTGTTGCGCAATTCTTTGCGTCCTTTTATGTGCTCCATCTTTGTAAAATTGAATCGCTTGTCTAAATTTAAAATGCTCAGTTTTAAATAGGCAGCAAAACTCATCTTTAAGTAAAATTTGTGTGACTTCATCATATAGACTCTCCAGTGCGGCTTCTGATAATACCTTTGTCGTCTGATTCTAATCCTTTGGCTTTATACTGACTTTTAGTTCGAGCGATACAACTGTCATTCTATTTTTCTGATAGAGACACACCGTACTGTTGAAAATGGACAGTTCATGGTTCTCTGGAAATTCGTTCGAGACTTGCTCATTATTAAATAAATATTTTTGTAGTTTCTCCATTTTTCCGTCGAAGCCAAACATAACCGGGTGATTGGAAACACTCTTGAAAAGAACAATCACGTGTGGATAAAGAGTACTGATACGAGGTTCCGACGATGTGATTTGGTTGTCTGTATTGCCAAGTAAAAGGTTTTGAGCTTCTACTGCATTTCCAGTTAATCGTCTTAATATTTTCTTTTTTGCATTTGTCAGAGTCGAAAGGCATAGTTACCACAAAAAAGACCATATTATGTGGTATATATTACAGTGAAGAGGAGTTCTGGAAAAATTAAAATGGCCCTTTCTTACTGTTCTACAAATCTGCTTTATAATATATTATGATTTCAAAAATTATTTATTTTCAATTCAAATCACAAATAAATAAAATGGCAGAACAATTTATATATATATATATATATATATATAATTATATATGTGTCTGAAACAGTTGGCCAAAAGTTTTCTTATCGATTAACCTCATTCAAACTGTTATTATAAGTAGAATATTCTAAGCGAGATAAGTTTATTTGCTTTACAATTACGATAGATTTGTATCACTTAAAGTTGTTTTAACAATGTGTACAGTGACAGAGACGAACACGCACAAATATGATGACAAAAATATTTCCAATTCAGAATACCCATTGAGCTTCGGAAAAAAATTTATTAAGATGAAGTGCTGTCAGGAAGCTGAGTTTCGAAACAGTTTCAAAGAATAAACTGGAATAAATATCAAGTGTATGCCGCCAAAGAGATAATTTTTGCTTGTACTAAATAAATCCAGTTAGTTAAGCATATCTTGCTTATATATATATATATATATATATATATATATATATATATATATATATATATATAATGTTACATACTGCCTGAATTTTTAAGAATTAAGAGAAAATTTTACTTGATTAATTACATCAAAGCTTTTGACTATGTAACTCGTTAAAATATAGTGAATACGATATTAAAAAACTTGTAAAAAATGAAATTTTTTACAGTTAGAGGAAATCCAAAATAAGGCCTAAATAGATATCAAAATAGCATGCTAATGATTCTCAATGAATAGTGGAGCTCAGTGATGAGATCATAGGTAGAAAAGTGAGACCTGTCATAGTAATGGTAATTAAATATATGCCATCATCTTGTTTGACGTATAGAGAAAAACTTGTATATACAAATAAGAGTTGTCCCAATTGGCAATTATTATCGATTCCGGCCATTTACATATTCATGCATTGATAAAGAAACATCCCGAAAAGATGCATCAAAATTATCAATATCTGAAAGGTTCCTCAAACAAAGTTTTCATATAACATTTAAATATTGTTTGTTGCGGAGAACCAATATATATGCAAGTATGTAATATGTGTTTCGAACCTAGTAACAAATTAGTTCAGTTGTGACCAGAAGGATAAAACAAAGACAGCATGAACAAAAAGTATAATCTCATACACATTCATTTCGTGCTTACTTATTGTCTTACGTTATTCTACAGTGGTGTGCAGAGCGATCAACATATTTAGAGTATTCTCGGTTTTCTCTTGTGGGTAATAGATTTTCTCTATCAATTTCGCAAAGATTCGATTGATCCACATTTCAAAGTACGCATCGAGTTCGCCTTTTTGGTGGCGAATTAAAGGGACGAATCAGCACCAAGCCACCTCACACACGAACTCGATTCGTACTTGGAAATGGGAAGCAATCGGATCTTTGCGAGACTGAAAGTGCAAATCTACAACCCACGAGAGTAAACCGCGGATAATCTAAAAGTTTGCTGACTTCAGATAAAGACAAAACTCATTGTATTTAACCAGTAACACAGCATAGCAAAACTGTAGTCAGTCGATCTGCCGTGATGATCATCAGACCACGATGGCAAACTCACAAATATCAAACCACAATACATACATCAATAAAACAAAATCAGATCTGTAATGCTCATCCCTAGTAATCTTCAAACCATTGTACTCGACTAGCAATGTTTTTTAGGTTCAAAGATGATGTAGCTACAATTTGGAACTATAAATGCAGGAACAGAGAAGAGGAGATATAGGTATTTGTTGTTGCTGAGAATTAATATATATGCAGTTGTGTATGAGGTGTTTCGCACCTAAAATCAAATTAGTTCAAACATGACAAGAAGGATAAACCAAAGACAGCACGAACGGAACGTATACTCTCATGTACACATTCGTTACGTGCTTACTGGCGACTCATCAGTAGGAGCTGATACTGCACCCTATATCTACTATATATGCGGGTGAGGAATGTGGGAAAATTGGAAGAGAATTTATCAGAATATTCCACGTAAGAGGGACGCTGTTTTCCTTATAAGAAGGCAAAATTTAAATTACTTTAACTGACACCTTTAAAGCGGACAAAACTGGGCGTTCAATTTCAGTTTGCGCACTTTAATATACAAACAACGAAAGAATAATAGTTGTTTATGGCGATTTTAAACATTAGTCACCAAAATACTAGCGTTAGTTAACTGATCTGCGTTTTGACTAAAGCAGTTAGTTTTAATGAAGGAAGTTTGTTTTGTAAAATTGGCGAGGATGGACCAACTGAAGAAAGCGGCCGACAAAGGCAGCCGAAATATTTTGTTGAAGAAAATAAAACTACTGGAAAACTAACTGATTAAGTCAAAACACAGATCAGGTTATTTCGATTAATCCAGTTTCGCAAAAATAATTTACTTTTAAACAGAGTAAGTTGTCTATCAACTCACGCAGGACAATCGACCGGACGGTAAAGACACCGAGCCAAATCTCGTTCCAGTTTAAATTTGTGTATCAAATGGAATAGTGAATACACATTTGCAGCAGCAAAGAAAATTAATTAAAATCTACACACACGTTCACTCGAAAGTGTTTTTAAGATGCTGACTGAATGCAATAAGAGCGGAAAGTTATAAATCTATGAAGCACTATGAATTGTCATATTGAAAAAAAATTAACTCAAAAAGATAAAGTGTGTACTAGAGTTGAGCCCAGATTCGAGGCGATACACCGAAATGCCCAACGATAAGGTGATTCTGGAGTTTTGACGGAAGAAATTTTTTTTCAAAATTATAATAAACTATTGGATGTTTCATACTTTTAAACAATGTTCCAGTCCAGCTTTACTGAATTTGTTTACTTTTCGAAAATAGGTAGATCTGTTCAACTTTTGTTACCCAAAGAATAGGTTAGACAGACTTAGGTCTTGTACCTGACAAATATAAAGCATTTTTGTCCATGACAATGAAACCTCCTAATCTGAATTCAATAAATAAATGCATTTTTTTATATAAAATTCTTACTTAATTCCTCGTTTTTAGCATTTATTTGTGCAATCTGTATCATTACTTAGCTATTCCAATAGTAGTTCTAAGAAAGTTTCGGAATCTCTTCGCTCTGCTATGTATTCATTCGAAATAACAATTATAAAATGCATAACCTAGCCATTCAAATGAATCAGTTTTTCAGTATACTTATTTCTTTAAAATAAAATTTCTGGTTGACTTTGCCCGAACCGCGCTCTTTATAGACAGAAAACTCCAGAATAAACAATGGCAGACAAAACAGTAATCCTTTGATGCATCGATTAGTTTTGCCGATTTCCTTTGGCGGAATCGTGATAATTGAAGTCCCAGAACACCTAAATGGTCCACACTGACTCACACTACAATAATCCTTTGCTACTTTTATCAGTACTGCAGATCGTCTTTGACAAAGTCGCGCTAAATATATCCAGAGAACACCAACATCCCAAATAATGACTGAAGAACACTTACCCTTTGATAATGCAATCAGTTTTGCCTATTAACTTAGCAGGAATCGCGCTAATTATCGTCATAAAACACTCAAATCACTGTAGCAATAGCCACCTTTGAGACTAAGAACGCACAAGGGGTCCTACCTAGGGCTGGCATTAATTCAACGAAAAGTCCTCGCAGAAGCGCCCGTATTAGGATGAAGCAGGCAGCACAATGATGGAAGCAGACTTCGAGCTGAAGTGAACATAAAGTAATTGATATTTGTAAATTTGTATTACTAAACCGACGCTCTTTATCCGGGCAAAATAATATATATACTTGATTACAAATAGCTTCTGATGGGTTGGAAACGTTGATTTAAGGACAAACTGCACAAATGAACAATTTGACTGCAGAATTAGGCATAATTAAGTCTCGTCTGGAGGATACCCTGATAATAAACACCGAGGGGATCCGAGTGCAGGGCCCATCCAATGTAGCTGGTCACAACAATAACCAACACCGAACGACATAGCAATAATACTCTGACACTTTCCTTGTTGAAGACGCGCTAATTATAGTCCCAAAAGAATCACCAACACTGACTGACAAAACAATAAGTCTTTGATACTACTATCAGTCTTGCGGAATCACGTCAATATTAGTCACAGAACACCTAAATCACCAACACTGATGGACACAGCAGTAATATTCTGGCACTTCGACCAGTTTTGCGCATTGAAATCACGTAAATTATAGTCACAGTATGCCAAAATTACCAACACTGATCGATATAGTATTTACCCTTTGGTACTTCGATCAGTCCTGCCGATTGTCTATGCCTAAAAAAGCGCTAAATATGGCCACAGGGCAGCAAAATCACCTACACTGATTGACAGTAGTAATCTTTTGATACTTCGATCAGTTATACCAATTTTCTATTCAAGAATCGCGCTGAATTTAGTCACAAAACATCTACATCATCAACAATGATTGACAAAGCAGTAACCAAATGATACTTCGATCATTACTGGCGATTGTTTCAGACGGAGTCGCGCTACAGATAATCAAAGAACAAAAAATCACTAACACTGACTGAAAGAGCAGTTATCCATTGATATTTGGATCAGTCGTGCCGGATGTTATAGTCAGAACAATGCTCGGAATAGTCAAAGAATGTCAAAATCAATAACACTGACTGATACAACAACGATGCTTTGATAATTCTGACAGACCAGCTGGTTTCTCTTATCAGTAATGCGTTCAATATAGTCAAACAATACCAAAAATACCAAAGCTGACCAACAAAGCAGTATTCATATTTTAACCTTAATGCGTAAATCATTTTTATTTCTTGCTTTGAAAAAAATTGAAATCCGCTTGGTTTCATTCCATTTCATTTGACGCAAAAAATCTGTTTCTAATCATTACTGCCGTAAAAACTACCGATTTGCTTTGTAAATGCACCGTTACCAACCAAATTTCGTTCTATATACCTAGAGGTCATCCTTAAGGTCTCCAAACGTATTGCCTGTAAGGTGTAAAATAAAGTACAATGCTCCATATTTTACGCCAGTCAATGGAATGACGATGGACAATCTGTAATGGAGTCTAAAAGCTGATGATTACATGTCCCATTTGGAAACATCAAAACTGCAAATACTTATTAAAATATACTTCCGTACATATGACAATGCAACTTCAATAATCATTAAAAAACATGTTGACACAAAATGACATGCCTAAATGTTTAAATAGCGTGAGCCATCCTATTCACTTTACCTGGGAGCGCGCAAACAATATATCGAACTATATTTTTAATCAAGGTTGCGATCTTGATTTAAACACCAATCGCGTTATATATATATATATATATATATATATATATATATATATATATATATATATATATATATGTGTGTGTGTGTGTGTGTGTGTGTGGTAGCAAATCTATCGGACGTACGAAGAAGCAATTGATAAACAGAACCCAGCAACATTTACCACAGAAATTGATTAACAAATTCTTGGCACCGTCAGGAAAATCAGTTATTTCAGATCATATATTGGAAAGGGGCCATCCAGTCAATTCGACTAATTTCTCAATTCTACATAAAGCAAAATCAGAAAATTTATAATTTATTTATGAAGCCGTTTATATAAAACAACAAGCAATTGGTCTAAATATTCAAAAGGTTCATAAACATGATATTCTAATCGACTGGCCACGAATAACAAAATTTGACAACAATTTACTAGTATCCAGGCAAGACCGAACACGCCCTCGACTAGAATCAACAAACATTCAAATGGATTACAGTTAAATACTGTTCGTAATATATATGCAAGTATGTATTAGGTGTTGCGAACCTACTAAAAAAATAGTTGTTGTGACCAGAAAAATAAACCAAAGGCAGCATGAACGGAAAGTATAATCTCATGCATACATACTTGCATATATATTAGGTCTTCGCAACAAACAGTATTTAACTGTTATATATTGAATTGAATGATGTCGTGCTTACCGCGAAATGTGATAACTGATATCGATCAAGGCCAGGGTGTATGGATTTAGTGGAGTAACAGGTGTTCAGAAATTGTTGTAATTCTCAATTTCGGTGAACTATAGCATAAATTGATATCCATCAGTTTGGTACCATGTCCCGATTTGGAAACAATAGTGTTAGTACCATGTACCTTTTCGGTACAATAATGTTGGTATCAGTTACTAACACAATAGCCATAGTGTTAGTATCCTTTACAGACTCGGTATATATATTATTATATAGTGTGAGTTAGCATTGAAGTCGTATTGTCGTTGACTTCAGATTATGTTAGCTTCAATATTACAGGTTAACACATTCGTCTAGGAGATTGTACCGTCCTATTATTCCACATTCTTCTACCAAAAATATAGTGGTTAAAGGGCGTAATACCGGCTCCTACTGATGAGTCGCCAGTAAGCACGAAACGAATGTGCATGAGATTATACTTTCCGTTCATGCTGCTTTTAGTTTATCCTTCTGGTCACAACTGAACTAATTTGTTACTAGGTTCGCAACACCTAATACGTACTTTCAAATGGATTGGCAACAAACTGAAGAGGAAAAACAGATGCACATACGGTGACAGAAATTTTCATACAATGTGAGCGTTCAACACTGCAATCAGCACTTGCGGTGTTACCAAGTGAAGGACACGAAATTGCGCAAAAAGGTGAAACGAAATTCCACACTCGGAAAAATAGCATTCGTACACGTAATAGCAAACTATTCGAACAGATTGTTAATTCTCAAGCCATCAATACAATAATGACCAGATCTCAGACATCACTTTGCTATTAAGTGAGAAAAACCTTTACATGCAAACAGGCACACACACAGTCACAAACGCATACATACTTACCAATTAGCCAGAACAAGAAATAGAAAACCGAGTCACATTTGTTGCCACCCATATATTCAAATGAAACCCCAGAATGTATATAAATGAAAGATTGTAGAGCGTAGTTTAGTATTCTGAAATAAATGGCCATTATCCAATTTTTATTAATGTGTTCTTGCTTCCTAATTAGAAATATATATTTATATATATATATATATACAAATGTATATATATATATATATATATATATATATATATATATACAAATGTATATATATATATATATAATATTTGTCAGTAGAAAACTAAGCATTTCATAATGCAGAAAAGGAAACTAATCGAGTAGTCCGCTTTCGTCTTTATCGGGAATTAACGTACTGTCCGAAATTTGCCGCGGACAGGAACCGAACCTGGGCACACCTGCTGCGGCGTTTGTTACTCTAATCACTGAGCCACTCTGCTTATTTAACTGCCTCTCCTAGACATTGATATTGAGGCAGGAAAATTGTAAATTAAAAATTAAATATATTGGAAGATGTCGTTGGCGAATCAGTACATTCATATTCAGAGCACTTTTTAAATTTTACAAAACCGAAATTAATTATGAAATTTATTCCACAGAATAAATGGAATCTATACAGATAAATTTAGGTGTCAAGAGCTGGCAGTGCTCAAAATGCCTTGAGTAGAAAAAATGTATTCTGAAAGATTAAATAAAGCAAACAAAAAATGTAAACAACGAAATTGTAAGCAACCAAAAGACGTTTTTTGGGTTGTCTCTAAAACGTGACACATAATCCGCAATATTTACTACACATTTCAAGAAGTTATAACATCTTATATACAGAATAACTCTTGATAAACCTAAGCGTAAAATACAAGGTTCCTGCGATCCAACAGTCAAATACTGTTTATTTATACAAATACGATTGGTGGTTAGTGCGATATGTAGTTTGGAATAACTGAGTACTAAAGAAGAGAGTCGATGAGCATTTGCGGCTAAACTCAGGTGGTAGAAAGATAACATTTCCGCAATAGCCTACCACATTGTTATAGAGATATATATATATATATATATATATATATATATATATATATATATATATATATATACAATACTTACTCTGACTTTCGTTTCGAAATACAATCGTTTATTTCAGAATCTATTTCAGCCTGCACAAGTCTGTATAGGCCAAAGCAGATGATGCCCTTCTTCATTAATAGTCGCGAGAACAGCTCACCAAACCTTAAACCACCATTTGTGTTCTAAAATGAGAAAAAGCAGCAAAATAGAATATTTGTAAAGGCTTCGTTTTCTAGGTTGAAAACTAGTAATTGCATGTTAAATTGGCATATCTAGTTTTAGAATAATTGATAGTTTTATGTCATGCATATTTATGTCATTTATCAGTTATCGAGTTAGTATAGTGAGAAGACGGATTGGCGTGTGAATCGTGAAAATTCAGACTGAAAGATCCTAAGTCAAAGTGTAAATTAAAAAAAAACGAAGTTCGTATATTATTATCGGCTTTAGTAACATTGACTAAATGCAGAGGAATGCATAAAGTAAACCAAATTATAGTTAATATGAGCATATTTGGTATACTTTAGAAACTCGCCAGAGATAGACTGTTATCCAACCGAAAGCATTTTTCAATTAGATAGCCGATTCATGCCATTTTCGTTTGCGCATAATGAGAAATTGTGACTTTAACAGTGTTTGAAAGTGAAGCTGAAGTCTGATTTAAACTCCGGACCGACTGTTAACACTATAGCAACTGCTGAACATTTCAATCTGCTGATTATAGTAAAGATGGCCAAAAGTTCATTGATGCACTCAGGTTTATGTCTAACCTAATGTTAAATTCTCACTATTCTTAAAAATTATACTTAAACACTTAATGTGGTTTGAATCTAATTTAGTTTTATAAATAAGAAATAACAAAATGGAATTATCATACAACGAGCATAAAGTACAGTTTTACGAAATTACAAAATACACAAAATGTAATAAGTATGTCGTTTAAATGTGACATAAATTAATTCAGCAGAGCTATAACAAATATTAATTGAAAAATCATTTTTTTGAAGTAATCACAATGCGTTTCAATTGTGCAATTGTAACGATTTTGGTTAATAAATCGCGAAGTAGAGCAGCAATGTTAAAAGGAAGTTGGAGTTGGATATTTTAACTTTATAAGAGGCTGTGAGGAAAATCTAACTTCCTGTAAATACGATGAATAATGTAAGCAATTATACCCGTGCACATCAGTTAGATACAAAATTAATCATATTTAGGATATGCAGAGGCTAAATGATTGGAATAAAATAGGAAATGTGATCCAGTTGACAAACAAGTTGCCGAGAGGATCAACTTCTGAAGTTATGATGCTTGCATGAATTTGATAATGCACTGACTGTCATAAAAATTAATAAACAAAAAATAGCTCTCCTAACTGGACAGCCGGAGAACCATAAAACGCAGTTAAATATCTATCACGTGTACACAAGCGTTAATTCAAATTAAGCAATCATTGATTGTGCGGGTGGTGATAACAACTATTTAAGTCATGTTTTTTTAGCTTGATATAAACACGAATCCGTCAGTCACGTGTACTAACGTGTTTCTAGCTTTCATGATCATCGTCAGAGTACGACGGCAAAATGAATAGCGAGGATCAAACCGCAATGCGTGTATAAACTAAGCGAAGTTAGATAGGTGGTCCCAACCTCTAGTTGTTGTGCAACTGGATAAAAACAATGAGATGGGAGTTTTAATCAAGCTTAAAAGTCGGAATAAAAAAATAGTTATCACCACTCGCGCAATCAATGACATTTTAATCGCTTAACTTAAATACATGTGGCAAAAGCTGCATAAATTAAATGTTGCTGACTGCATAGATAAAGTGCAGCTGACATTACCAGTTAAGTAAAACGTATGCCAGACTTCTAGAGATGACGGCTGTATATATAATTGCGATTTGCTTATACAGGCATTGCGATTTGATCCTCGTTAGTTAGTTCTCTGTTGTGTTCTAATGATGATTATGAAAGTTCGAAACGCGTCAGTACGTGTGACTGACGGTAGTTTTGCTACGTTAGTATGTATTAGGTGTTGCGAACCTAGTAACAAATTAGTTCAGTTGTGACCAGAAGGATAAACCAATAAGCATGAACGGATTCGTTCGTGCTACGGAGACTGATCAGTGAGCCGGTTACACTTAACCACAATATATCCTTTGTCGAAGAATGGATAACAAGACGGTACAACCGCCCAGACGAATGTGTAAACTGTAATATTGTTGTATCATATAAAAGTTCATGATGATTTCAACGCCAACTCTAACTATAAATATATATATATATATATATATATATATATATATATATATATATATATATATATATATATATATATATATATATATAGTAGAGTTCGTAGTTATGGTCAACACTAAGGCTATTGTGTTAGTAACCGATGCCAACATTATTGTACCAAAAAGGTACATGGTAATAACACTATGGTTGCCGAGTTGGAATATGGTACCAACATGATGGATATCAATTTATGCTATAGTTCACTGAAATTGAGAATTACAATTTCTGAACACCTGTTATTCCAGTAAATCCATACACTCTGGCCTTGATCGATATCAGTTATCACATTTCGCGGTAAGCATGACATCATTCAATTCAATATATTACAGTAAAATATTGTTTGTTGCGAAGACCTAATATATATGCAAGTATGTATTAGGTGCTGCGAACCTAGTAACAAATTAGTTCAGTTGTGACCAGAAGGATAAACCAAAGGCAGCATGAACGGAAAGTATAATCTCATGTATACATAATTGCATATATATTAGTTCTTCGCAACGAACAGTATTTAACTGTTATATATTGAATTGAATGATGTCATGCTTACCGCGAAATGTGATAACTGATATCGATCAAGGCTAGAGTGTATGGATTTGTTGGAGTAACAGGTGTTCAGAAATTGTTGAAATTCTCAATTTCGGTGAACTATAGCATAAATTGATATACATCAGTTTGGTAACATGTACCGACTCGGAAACTATAGTATTAGTACCGTGTACCTTTTCGATACTCTAATGTTGGTATCGGTAACTAACACAATAGACATAGTGTTAGTATCCTTTACATACTCGGTATATATATTGTATAGTGTGAGTTAGCAGTTGAAGTCGCATTGTCGTAGACTTGAGTATATGTTAGCTTCACTCATTGCAGGTTTACACATTCGTCTAGGAGATTGTACCGTCCTATTATTCCACATTCTTTGACCAAATATATAGTGGTTAAAGGGCGAAATACCGGCTCCTACTGATGAGTCGCCAGTAAGCACGAAACGAATGTGCATGAGATTATACTTTCCGTTCATGCTGCCTTTGGTTTATCCTTCTGGTCACAACTGAACTAATTTGTTACTAGATTCGCAACACCTAATACATGCTTGCATATATATTAGTTCTTCGCAACAAACAGTATTTAACTGTTTTCCGACGTTGTATGACTAAATTAATCCAAACTTGATGTAAATAAGAATTAATTCCGTTGTTAAACAGACGATTAAATACCGTCAATTCCTCGTATTTAAGTACTTCTGGATATCATGCACTTAAAACGATCAATGATGATAAAAAGGAACAATTAAAATGGAGAAAAATACATGTTACGTTTAATAGAGAGGAATTTCGTTGGATATTTAGTACTTTATAACGTTCCTGGCGACACAACCAAGACCCACCAATAATTAAGCCAGAAAATTTAAATTACATCGAGCAGATTGACCAAAAGTGTTAATTCACATCATGAGATAAATCTCCATTAATTATAAATAATAATAGTAATAATAATAATAATAAAGACTTATTTATTTTAAAATAATAAATTAACTTACCATTATTATTCGGTTCTTTATTTCATTTCCGAATGCGGAAATATTAAGAAGGCAAAGCGTGGACGGACGTAGACTGTATGTCGTATCAGCTGTCAAAAAGTTGGAGATAAATTTAAAAAACACTGATTTTAAACTGAATTTTTATGCCATTAACCATTTAAAGGTGTGTTATCAACATAATTAGTTCAATTATGTGAAATTGGAGTAAAGTAGTCCAGTTTTTTTGAAGAGATGTCCATGGAAATAATATTTACACTACTTTCTTAATCCATCTCTTACAAATGATAATGTGCAATTTAAAATCGATAGCACTGCAAATCTTCAGAAGACTCAAATTCAAGCGAAAAGAAGATAAATGGAGCAGATTAAGTTAGATACACAATGAAAATTTACGTCTAAGTAATATCTTTATTGAAAATATTTGGTTGCACGAGTGATGAAAACAGTTCTAAAATCAAGTTTACGAACGTGATATAAACACCAGTCCCATTCTATCTAACCTGTTGCACAACAGCAAAAACTACCATCAGACACACATACTGATGCTTTTTGACTTTCTATGGTCATTATTAGAGCACGAAGGAAAACTGACTAACGAGTATCAAACCGCAAAGCATATATAAGGCTAGAAAGCCTTGATATGCAGCTCTCTTCTCTAATAGATTAGCATACATAATTACGGTAACAGAAAAAATCGTAACGAAATTCGATTATAAAATCATCCATAGAGGTAATGAAGAGACAAACAGATAAATGCCTTACTATATGAATACCCGATTCAAAATCAAGACCAAAAGTCATACAGTTAGAAGGGAAGTGTACTACAAACCAAACTGTTAAAATAAGTTGTGCATCCTAGGCAATAAACTTAAAGATCAAATAGAGAAAATATAGTAACGTAGATCTTTCAAGGAAAACGGTATACAATACAAAGATTCTAATCAATTTTATGTTGGCGAGATCCTGCTTCCAAACATGACAAGAAATAGAAAAGACAAAAAAGCATGCAAAAATGACCATATTGAAAGAGCGGTTCTGGTCAAACACTCACAGGAGACCACCCAGGACAGAGATCGAGATGGTAGTGAACGCACTTTCGTAAATTATTTCACAAGAATGGCCACTTATTAAACAATGTGCTGGAATAAAGTGAGGGAGCTGCAGAACGATTGAAGCAGCAACAGAAAAATTTAGTCTCAAAACATAATGTGGCGCTATCTGCTGTCATAAAACAAGGTGGAATTGTATTTTACAGCAATTAAAGGAGACCTACCTATAATGTTGATCAAAATAGTACAAAGCCAAATAATTTTTGGGAAATGCACTTCTAGAAAGTTCATATTAACCTTCCCATTAGCAGATGAGAGAATACATTTTCAAGCAGAAAATAAGTTCACAGTACCCTTTCCATGTGCAAAAATAAAAAGAAATTTTATCAGATATAGGAAAGGCTTCTTTCTCATTTTCTTCTCAAGTATCTCAAATGGACATCTCTTTATATATAAATTGAAAGACAAAACAAGCTAGAAATATGTAATCATGGAGAGAGTGTGAAAATAAGTGTTTGCTAGCAAACTTTTACGAATTTTAAATAAATGTAAGTATATTTTAAATATTAATTCAGGTGAAACTATATATAACGTTTTAAGATGTAGAGAAAATGAAAGTGAGTTAACGTGCCATAAAAAGAAATATGAGATGGTCCGATTATTTGCAAGGATAGCATCACCTCAAGTACAGGTTTAACGATCGTACATAGTTTTTTGTTTAAATCAGGCTGCCACTGTTTATTCAATTACAGTTCAAAGATCGCCAGCTTTTGTCTGTTAAATGCATTCAGTACATATCTTAAAAACAATACTCGGTGAACGCACGTATAAGGTTTGAAAAATATTGGGGATGTATATACCAACCGTCTAGTAGACTGCCAAATTGCGTTTGCATAACGTTTGAACTTAATTCTTGTATTGCTCATAAAACTATACATATATGGCGAATCGTCGAAAATTGGGAACACGAAAGAAAATAAATTTTGGTTCTATATAAAAAGATTTATTATTTATGCCCAATCAGAAAAGATACTATGTTTCACCAAAATACGTGTGAACGAGTGAAAAAACTACGGAATAAATGCAAATTTGCAACAAAATGGGCAAAAGACAACAAACTGATAAATGATCTTTTAACTTTTTCCCACTTGTGTTGGGTACTTTATACAAATTCCATCAGAAATGACATATTAGGAAGCAGCTCCACCAAACAATAAATAGAAGCCATGTTATGTTTGCTTGCAACAATGTATTCATTAAATTAGTAAAGTTATCAAAATTTGCCCATAAAAGTGCACCCATTTAGGAAAGAAAACTATATTAATAAATCTATATTTCTTATTAATTCCTTCGGTTAGACTGCTACTTACTGCATTCTCATGACACTTCTTTATCTAAATTCTTGCGCGTCTACACAAAAATTCGCTTGTATTAAATTTAACAATAAATCGAATTATTGGCATGTTACCGGCATTAATGATTGTCAGTACAGCATCTTCTCTCTCAGAAGGCAACCTCGGCACTCTGCTTAAGCTAAAGAGAGCTACAATACGGGGGTCGTCGGGCATGCTGAGGAAATCGGTATTTTGCTAAACGTCTAAATTTTTCACACGATGAGGTACATTATTGATTGTCTGTAACATCGTGGGCTCAAACACAGCCACGATGAAGTAGTTCCTTGCTCGTAGGCGGGATCGTGTATGATTTCAGGAATAGGCTCATCACTGGGAGACGTATACTGCTTGAGTTAACTGTTGTAGGCACTCCAAAATATCTGTTATGTTGGTCCGTAGTTCGAGTCCTGGAGTTAGGGTACATCTGGCAGACGTATCTGAACTCCATAGACCGCTGTTGTAGGAGCATAATTTGTAGCCTTTGACATTGCAAATCACATGGCCCGCTTGGCTCTCTGCAATTTGTCTCCCCGGGATCCATGAATCTGGCGGGACCAACATTGCCGAACCACTCTCATTGACTGATGCGCTCGCAACAACGTCTTATATGCAGCGGGTACCAATGTACCGTTTTTATCTGCCTGGCTACTTCATGTCACGCTGTATTACTTGGGGACCTTTATAAGTGGCGATAGCTGAAAAACGGCGGAAATTCTCCTAAGCGCATCGGCTGCGGCATTTTAAACACCGGCTCGATATTGAATTACTAAATTGTACTCCTCGAGCTATTCAAAAGACTGATGCACTAGTTTCTTCTCAATACCTTATAACCGCGAATGCAATAGTGCTTTATGATCGGTAAACATATCTATATGCCCACCTATGAAAATCTATCCACACTTTCGTATAGCCTACTCTACTTCTAGCAGTTCAACTTCAGTGACGATACAATTTTGTGTAAATTTCGTGAAAATACAGCTTAAGTACTGTGCTGGACGTCCGCCGGCCAGTAACACTGCTTCTATGCCAATATCTGAGACATCTGTCACTATTAGCATACTTCCATCGTGGAAAATCAAAATCGTGGTGCCTATCAATGTATCTTCACATTGATTAAACGCTGCTTAGGCCTTTTACATACATCGAAACTGTATTTTAGCATCCATTAACTTAGACAAGGGTTGTTAAGTGACCGCGCTCTCTCTGAGGTATAGTCTACAGAAATTGTTCATGCTACAAAACCGACGTAATATTTTAGTAGTTGGCACCAGTTATTTCTTGTTGGTTGCAAGTTCGAATTTAATGGCATACAACCATTTTCTGAAACAGATTGGCCTAGAATCTACACTTACCGACTTACCTGCACGTTCTGAGAATTAAGATGCAATCGAAATTCCACGACTTTTGACAGCATCGATTGCAGCCGACCCCACATTCATTGTTTGGTATTTGCTTAAATAATGGCATTATAGGCATACGCTCCAATTAAGGATGAACCAGACATCATGGCGTCCATCACTGTTTGGAACACTTAAGGCGGGTTTTTTATGTCAAAGGGTACCCGTGTGAAATGAAAAATGCCTTGTAGTACCTGTCCACCCACTTTCATACTGTTGCTGGTCTGGACGCCAATTTGCCAATAAACTACTTTATGTCAAGCACAGCGAACAATTGGGTATACACTAGGTGTAGGAACACATCGCGCAGGGCTGACATGGGATACGACGTAAGTTGATTGACTAATTGCGCATGCATAAAGGTAAATAATATTTGATGTCGACATTAACGGCTGTTTCTCTTTGATTGCTGGTAAAGGTAAAGTGTGCATTACCTTGAAAAACACTCGTAGTTTAGCTTCATTAAATGCGAGAGCTAATGATGCTTCAACTTTATTTTCTGCTGTTCGTGAGACTACATCCATATTAAGTTGGATGTCCAGGTAGACAGCTTTCTTTTATGGTCCGAAATGCGTCTGTCTCCACCGACTTCTCCTTTTAATAACTGATTCAATTAATTGTCTAGGATAGCCATTAGACATTAAATCGTTTATTGCTTTAGTATATATATATATATATATATATATATATATATATATTGTATATATATATATTGTGTATAAGTAGCAGCTTTATTTACGGGAATAATTAATAACTCAGTTACAATCTGTCAAATAAATATCCCAAGGGTTTCCATTTAATAAAGTGCATGAGAACTAATCTGATATTCAGTATTATTTGAATTTATTTGCTCCAGTAGCACGTCTTTTGTAGTTAGTTGCATAAGGACTTGCGAATGCCAGTGTCCGGGTATGTGTCATTCCCTCTGGATTGAAAATAGATGCTTAAGATCTAGTTACTCTTCAATCGATGGGTTCAGTTATGATCAGGCTTTCACTTTTTTGGCATTTTTATGTACAAATATTTTCTGTTTGCATGTTGACTACAGTGTTCTATTCTACATGAGGTGTCTCTTCGGTAGATTGCAGTTGTATAGTTTAGAATTTTTTGGTGATAATAGCCATCGATTCCATAGCAGTTTTACGGAATTATGTAGCCAGTTCAGTTGAATAATTGATGACGAAAGTCAGGTTTGGCTGGGCTCTACTTTTCTTATGATACTTACTTTACTTTACTGCGGCTGACTCCCTTTGGAGGATAAGCCGGCACCATTTTCATGGAGTTTCTTGGGAATTTGGTACAAGTGGTGTCCCCTCACCACTCTTATGATGCACGAGCAGTTGAATACAATTTCGTGTTTGTAGATCCATTTAAAAGTTAAGACTAGTTGCTTATCGTTTGATATAAACAGCCTTGTATAGGTATACAAATTTATCCGACTTTTCTTTAAAAATCTTTGCAATGTAAAACTGTCAAGTTTGTTCAATCGATTTTGTGCACCGTTTACAAAAATCAGCTCCGCAACTGATGATTTACCATTTTGTCGGTACCATGAACAGACTCAGCAACAAATTGTTGGCAACATTTACAGGTTTGATATATATATATATATATATATATATATATATATATATATATATATAATGCATAGTGAGTTGGCTTTGAAGTCGCATTGTTGAAGAAATTAAATGATTTTAGTTCCACTATTGCTAGTATACACATTAGTATAGGAGATTGTACCATCTAGCTGTCTCATATTCCTTGACCAAAAATATATTGGGTATGGGGCGTAATACCGACTCTTTCTACTGAGTCGCCAGTACACACGAAACGAATGTGCGCGAGATTATACGATAGGTTCATGCTGTCTTTTTAGTTTATCCTTCTGGTCATATTTAAACTAATTTTTTACTAGGTGCCCCAAGCCTAATACACAATTATATTTTTTTTTCTTCGCAACAAGCAGTATATAAATAATGATACGATCAGTGGTTTTAACGAAGTACACAAAAACGAATCGATCAATTCCCAATGAACGCATGTACGGGTTAAGTGTTTTATACTGAAATGGACTGACAATAAAATAATACTTCGATGAAGGCTCACTCACGCTTCTTTTAGATTTGAATGTTTAAAACCATGTGACCTAATTTATCATACGTTTACTGATTCATTTGTACCAACAAGGTATCGAAGTCAAGGACAATTACCAGAATCAGTGGTGAGACTAAGAAAACTTGCTACGCTGAAACTGTGCTTTCCCAACATAAGGCGCCGACTAGCCACTTTGTCATTACCACTGTTGTTCTGCAGTTGCCTGTTTCTTCTGAGGCTGTTATGCGGAGATAACGCAGTTGTATTACTCAAGAATAGAGAGCCATCTATATTTGATATACCAGTTGGCAAGATGAGATCATTGCCTTCATGTTTATCCTTCACAGTTGATTCGATGTATTCCTGTTTGCCCGTGTCATCTTCGGCAAGCTCAAATTGAAAATCATTGTCCCATAACTGTTCTAATCCACCAATTTGTAAAGAACAATTAAATACCGGCTTGGTATTGCCAGTTTCAGAAGTATTTTTGTCATCTTTCTTTGGTTGGGTGAAACCATTTGCAGATGCACTTTGATTTTGCTGCGTAGACATCACTTCAATATGTGTTGAATTCGCGTAAGTGCTCTTAACATGTTCATGTATCAGACGCTGGGAACTGCCATTGTTTTTAGAAGAACTGAACACGCCAGGATCCATTGCGCCCATATCTGTAGCAAAAAATGCACGAGAAAAATGTGAAGTAAAATAGGGGGAAGTCATAGAAAAAGGAAATGAAACGTAGTGTAAACTATTGATATACAAGTTTAGCGGTTAAATCTTGATTTACTCCAATAATGATATTGCGCTTTATTCAGGATTTAAAATTTTCCGATATTGCAGATACAAAAGCTGATGTTCTCCAAGGTGGCAACAAAGGATTTGTAGATGTCAGTGTTAATTTCCTCTATAGAAGTACAATATCGGGAGTTTATTGTTCTATTTATTATGTTAGTAATAAAGATTAGTGTATTTTAACGTACTGTTAGTTAAATTGGATAATTAATAATGTTGATTCAATGGATAGCTGGATTTGGCTAGATTATGGAAGAAAATGCTGGTTTTGATGAAGTACCGCCGGTCGAATACAAGATCATGATTATGCTGTCTGCATAGGTTAAACACTGCATTAAATAGAAAATGCAATTCATAAAATGAAACTGCTTCGTTCATTTTGGAAACTTGTCCAGAACTTACATAAATAAACGAACATTTGTTGCGCGGGTGGTGATAACAGTTGCGTAAATAAAGGTTGTCATCTTGTTATAAACACCAATCACATTATATAAATGAATTTCTCAGTATAAACCATATTATACAATACTAAGTTTCTACTAAAAATATATGGTTATAATGAAATTGGTGTTTATATCAAGATCGCAACCTTGATTTGCGTAATCGTAAAGATTTTATCAGAATTTCCGTGACCTGGACCCAAACGGGGAACATTTGCTTCAGAGTCTAGTGCCCATAAACTGCGCCATAATTGCCGTAAACTAAACGAAATTAAAAGTTTTACACCAAATTGTTACCACATTTGCTTAAATCTGCTATCGTGAACATTGTACTGTGTTGCCTGAGGATGGTGCTGGAAAGTAGGCACCGAAACGTCGCCAGTAAACAAAGATGTGATAGAATCGCATTTCCAGTTGAACAACGAAGAAGTCAACCCGATCAAAGACAAAACAAAATTGGAAATTGTGATCAATCGGATCTTTATGTAACTGCCCGTGTACAGCTATTACCCGCGTACGCAAAACGCGGCATTGGAATGATTGAAGCGTACACACCGCAACAAAATTTCAAAAAATACTTGTTTTTAGTTATTCTTTCAATCAGGAAGATCCCATTTGTCTTCTCCTTCGACATAAAGTTCAAACTAGTCATTCACAATTTGTCATTATAAAAAAAGAACCAAGCAACCTGTGAATGCGATATTGAATTAAAGATTTGTGGTAGGTGTTTAATTAAAAAAATCTTGTTAGCACGAGTTGAATATTCCATAAGGAAGCACAGACAATTAATACAGATGACAGGCTTCGTTCAAAATTGGTAGCTCATCAAGTACTTGCTAGAATTTCCGCAAATGCAGCCCGCGCGTGGAACAATTTGATTCGAGATCTTACACGCATCAACTACACCACTCGTTATTTTAAATTTTTATAACACCTTGCGTTTCTCGTTAGCTTTTAATTCAGCAGGAACATATTTTACATCTATTTTGAACTTAAGTTCTGACTAGCCACCACAGACCTGTCATGACAAAACAGAAGCAAAAACATCTAGGGATAGGATATTTAATTTAAGTTTTATGACAAGATTTTAAAATTATATATGCTTTCAGTATAAATTAAACATGAAATATGGCAGTATAGGCAATTGGTTAATTAGACGATTTTCGACACTATTAAGAACTTGTGGAGTACTTGTCAAACTTACCATGAGCAGAGTTTTGCACTTATACTCTGCGCTACACTAGTCCCGCGATACACACGATTTTCAGTTATACGAGAAATTATTTTTTTCATTAGCCTTTCATTTGAGTTGAGCTAACTTAGCATCTCCTTCAATCTCAAGTTCTAACTAGCCCCGTCTTACTTTATCATTATAAATGACATCATGCGAACTGGGGAAGTGATATTGAATTGAAATTTTATTATCTTTACTAAAATATTTAATTTTTATTTTATACAGACAACATAAATATAGAACCAAATTATGCTATAAATCTTCAGTTACTTACTGCATTCAAGGGTGGCTTAGAGTACGCTTTATAATGACAGATCGGAGGCGGCTAGTTAGACACTTTAGGTAAAAAAATGTCAAATAGGCTACACCTGAAAGAAAGCCTAACCGAAAGCATAAGTTGGTATACAACTTAATATTGCGTGTAGTAAGCGACAGTGAAAATGCAGTGTATGAGTGCAAGACTCTGAAGCAAATGTGCCCCAGGTCGAGATCCGGTCGCAGTCATTATGAAAAGTATTTAAGAAATTTCCAATAAAGACGAAACTGGTCTATTAGATGAATTGCCTTTGCTGGCTTATGCAAAAATAATCCAATAATGAAAATATATAATCAAAAGCAGGCCATAAATAATCAATAAAATATTAATTTCCCAAGTGGAATTGTGTATGCTCTATAGTGAGAGATTGGAGGTGCTTAGTTAGAACTTTAGGACAAATAAGATTCTAATTAGGCTCAACTGAAGAAAAGCCTAGCCAAAAACATAAATTGGTATGTAACTGAAAATTGCGTGTAATGCGCGGTAAGTGTGGCGATCCCCGGTTCGAGTCACGGTCACGGCTATTCTAGAAAGTAATTGACATGTTCCAGAAAAGTACGAAACTGCTCTATTTTATGAATTGTGTTTGATACCTTATGAAATTTTTGGTTCATACTGAAAAAAATATATTTAAAAAATCCTGGCATAAAACTTCGATTGAATACTCCTTCCCCAGATGGCATGTTTTCTGTTCTATGATGACAGATGGTGGCCAGTTAGAACCATCGGTTGAATAAGTTAAATATACTGTGATTAGTGTTTACTTCAGGCTCTAAGACTTGATCTAAAGAATTATTACCACCAAATGCGCAATCTTTTACTGTTTAATTATATTACCTATCTATATATGTGAAGAAATCTCTAAAAAGTTAATGTTCATGATTGCATAGAAATTGTGCAACCAACATTTCCAATCAAGTACAATTT
The DNA here is from genome assembly GCA_029291075.1 of Eudiplozoon nipponicum. Lineage (NCBI taxonomy): Eukaryota > Metazoa > Platyhelminthes > Monogenea > Mazocraeidea > Diplozoidae > Eudiplozoon > Eudiplozoon nipponicum. Next base: position 57,128 of record JAQBSW010001225.1, on the reverse strand, counting down.
ATGCGAGACTACAAGAGGTTAGGGCGTATATTTAAATTTGCTCACCATATATATATATATATATATATATATATATATATATATATATATATTGGTGGTTTGACTTTCTCTAAAATCGCTGTAATCTGATGATGATCATGGAAGGTTGAAACGCGTCAGTAGGTGTGACTGTCGGTGGTTTTGCTATGATTTTCGACGACTGGTGAAATGCAATGAGATTGGTGTTTACTTCAAGCTCGCAAACTTGATTTTAAAAAAATTGCTACCACCACTCACGAAATCAATGATTGTTTAATTGAATATCATGTACGTAGAAGTTTTAATTTATAAAATGGAGAAATACTAAAATCTACCAGGGTGACATATAAGCACAGTTTAGGAACTTTTTCAAACATCAATAGAAAATGTGAAAGTATTTGGTTTGCTCGTTTAATCAAAATGAGAATACCTAGCTAGAGCTCAGTTCATAAAAGGAAAAGTAACCAAATTTCCGGAATGAATTAGTTGCGCAATCATAATCTGCGTTTCCAGTGCTCTGAAACCCACCCGTACACATACTTAAGCACAGTACTCATACAGCATCGTTACACAAAAATGAAATAAACTCGAAGACAAATATTACGCACTCATACAATCACCGTGAAATCCTTGAAGTTTATCTTATCAAAAGTCTATAAGTGTCGAAAGAAATTTACAAAATAATCTGGCCTTTTTTATTCCAAACAAGTGCGGTTTTAATTACTCCGATGTGTCTTTTTCTAGTAGAAAATACAAATCTGTTTTAAAATGAAAAATGGGTACATTATATATGGGATTTAAGCACTTTGAAAAAATTGAATATGAAGTTGCGATTTTATATGAATATAATTATTTAACCTGAAAATCCATGAAATAGAATGTACAATCCATCCGCTTTACTACGTGCTGTCTTGTCGAGCAACCTACGAGATGTAGCTAAAACAACTGTGTTGATGGGTCCAATCCGCGAACATTCGGATTAGGACCAAACAGCTCATAACCAACACAATAGAAAGTTAACGTGATAATTAAATTCAAACTGGCATGATCTCTCTTTCTCTCTCGTAATTATAGATTAAATATTGTATGATCTTAGTTCTGAAAGTGACACAAAAAGCCCAAATTAAAATAAAGTAAACAAAGTGATCTCAAATTAAAAAAGACTTCAAAAATATTTAAAATATGGCTATTAATGAAGCAAAAAAACTGACAGTAATACTAGTCTTTTACCTGATTTTCGGATTGCGTACCGAAATGTTTGAATCCACTGTCATTATGATTTTTCCAGATATTTCGACTTCCGGGTGCGGAAGTCTTTTTCAATAGCAAACACATCACCCACTAAGTTGACAATCAGTATGTCAAGTGGAAATATTAGTTTAAACTGCCTCATTTATACTTGTTGTTAGATATCTTAAACATAACGTTTATTTAAAAATGGTTAGGAAAGTGTATGTTAAATTGGTTTGTGTATATGTCTGCATGTATACACTCTTTGCAATGAGATTACAGTGATTTAATGACAGCTCACTCAATTTAACATACACTTTTCTAGCATTTAAAAAAATTAACGTTATGTTTAAGATATCTAACAACAAGTATAAATGAGGCAGTTTAAAATAATATTTCCACTTGACATACTGATTGTCAACTTAGTGGGTGATGTGTTTGCCATTGAAAAAGACTTCCGTACCCGGAAGTCGAAATTTCTGGAAAAATCATCATGTCAGTGAATTCAAACATTTCGGTACGCAATCCGAAAATCAGGTAAATTATCTATTTCCTGTCGCGCAACATGTTTCTTTTAAAGTAATACTAGTCTTGCCTTTGATGGCCATTATTTTGATCTTTACCTTCTTGATGCTCATCATTGTCCCGACAATTACCGTCCTGCGAGAGCTCAGGAGCTATTTCAAACTGTGGCATGTTATATTCAATCTTATCAATTCTGGTTCTGCTATCTGATTCCGGCAGCCAATGAGAAGAAACCGAGTTTTCGTGAGTCTCTTCAACTATTGTTGCCGGGTGGTTTGCAGCATTATTTCTAATATGCAACAGATTCTGATAATAATGTTGAAAAAATGGAAAAGATTGCAAGTAAGACTTAGGACAATGGTTATCAGAAACCATACATGATGGTGATAGTTTAGGTGTTTGGCTGTTGAAAGAAGCAATAAAATCATTTTCGTCCAAAAGAGTCGAACTATTATACGCCTGATTAGTAAAAGCACGCCTTGAACTGTAGTCGTCTGAAATTTTTCTTCGCACATTTCGCATCGATTTGGACAGTCGGTTTGATTTTCGGTTGACGTTGAGTGCTCCACCCGAGAAAACTGTTAAATTATTTATACCTGACGCTTTGGTGACCTGATTACAGTCGTCACAGCTGCCGCGGATCGGCACATTCAATTCACGCAATGAAGTGCGTCGATGAATATTTTGGAAATCTCCCATTCGTATTAATTTTTCTTCGGACTAAAATATGACAAAGCAATTTTTGTAAAAATAATAATATCACTTTTAAACCGTAAAATACGAATATGTTTAACTAAATTCTGGAGCAATAACTTTTCAGAGAAACAAATATAATTTGTATGCATAAAACGCATATAATGAAGAAGTATTACACCCACCATGAGCGTAGTGGAATACTATAGAAGTTGATGCATCGCGTGTATTGGTTTGGCACCAGAAAGACTGGACAATATGCCACTAATATCATGTTGTGTTCTATATCCAGCCAAACTATATTATGGATATATCTAATAATGCTTTAACTAAATCTTCTAAACGTATGCGATTTAAAACAGGTAACCAGATACTGCAAATGTATACTTCAATGAAATTACGCCTCCTGATGACGATAGATTTAGTATGATATAAAGATAATATATGAGCTTTTCAATTAGGCATTTTCGAGCTCAACGACTTCTGTTAAACATAGGACTCTCACTTCGTCATCCTCCAGACGACTCTTCCTTACAGTCTGACTTCTATACTTGTGCTCATGTTCTTTCAACTGCTTAGGCTAATTAAATGAACATCAAAGTAACGTCCGATGTCATATATTTGAAAATCTTCGTTTTGGAGAACAATTCTTTAACTGAACTATGGTGCTAACCACATTTTGCAACACATCCTCAACAGCTAGGACCAGCGTACGAAATTGAACTGAATACGACACTTATTGAATTTAATCGATTTCACAAATAAGCCACCGAAACCATGACTAAAAGCGTAGTGCAACAATAAACAGAAACGTTTATCGAGAAAAGAGCGTGAAATGGTAACACGCCCAGTCATTGAATGCGTCATCTATAATTTGGGCTTAATACTCGTGCAGACCCATACACTTGTGTAAATCAGGCTGAAATTGCTTAATAAACATTGCTTTATAAATTGCAGCTATTGCACATAGCGAGTGTCATAGAATCAATATCTGATGAGTATACGAGCGGGTGTGTACAAGTTATTCGTTTTAACTAAAATGTTTAAACTGAAAGTGTAAACAAATTTAGTTGCTAACTTTTGAAAGTTGTCGTTCTAAGTTACACAATGCGATCATCACATTTAAAGTATCCATCGTCTTCGTTCAAGGGTGGTACATTTGCATTATCAGCTTCGCAACGATACGATTGATCCCCATTTCCAAGTACGCTTTGAGTTCTTCTCCTCACTACGAAGGCCTCCGCATCATTCGTACTAACGACTTAAATGGGGCACGATCTAATCTTCTTTGACAGGCATCGTTTCGTTACCTCATGTCAAGTGCCTTCATCAGGCGTCCAATAACACACAGTACAATTCTGACACCACGAGATTTTAGCAAATGTGGTAACCCTTATTCAAAACACGTCTACTTTTATTTTGATATCCGATTCACAAATGTTTCGAATCAAATAAAGGCCTCATTAACTAAAACTCTACATGTATATATGCATGGAATACATGAAGACCCCCCCCCCCGTCGACAATTGCAGAAATATAAATTTCCAGGTTTGCGTAAACTCACCAAGTGTGCAGTATTAATGGAAAGTAGGGGTGAGAGAGAGAGTACTGAACAAGTGTGGTATAAATGTATGGCTGCGATGTAAGGGTAATTAAAATTAAAATTCAAACACTGAAAAACCGAAAAAGTCGTTTTTTGACACAAGTGATGTGCTTAGGCTGCAAATGAATGTGACCAAGAGAGAAAGACAGAGAGCGAGCCAGAGCGATGCTTAGGTTATGACCAAATATAAAGTGAAAGGAAGAGATATAAGGACAACTCATAGGGTAACCTACATAAAAGGATACAATAAATAATAACTTTCATGCTCCTGCCTACCAGTATAAAAATATAATTATATACATACATGTCTATATATATATATATATATATATATATATATATATATATATATATATATAAATATAAATATATATATGTAGTTAACTTTATACGTCAGTGCGCCTACATATGTTGATTAATAATGGTTTAGGTCAACAATAACGCAAAAACAAATGCATTATGATTTTGTAATTTTATGGATAAAAAGATCGTGTATTGAAGCAGAAATTTATTTTAAAGAAGGAATATACAACGAAAGTAAAAGTAGGTAATTATATTTTCGCCAGCGCTCAAATCGACTTTAATACTCGGTACTTTATATACTCCATTTTTTAAAGGGAAAAGGTTGATCTTGGATAAAATACATATATAATGTAACGGAAAACAGGACGCGGGAAACACACAGTAGCACACAAACACACATACACAATTGGTCATTGATTATTCAAATCTTATACGAAACTTCTGTGTTTATTTAACTGAGTATTATAAATGTTGCATACAACTGCTTCCAATGCGCGTAACCTTTTTAGTTTTTTGCCTTGAAAAAATCACCTGGTAATCCGCCCGATTTGGAGTGTAGTTTTTATTTAAAGAATGTGCTGAGCCTAAAAGAATTTTTTCCGCGACAGGGTATTGATTACTTACCTGATTCTTGTTTTGCGAATCAAGGTTTTTACGTCAACTGTTCTTATTTTAACTAGGGATATTTCGAATCCAGTTCCGGTTCCTTTTGTCAATGGTAAGCTAATCACACCAAGAAATTTGAAGATGATTTAACAAAGTGATAAATTTCGATTAAACCGCTTTATTTATAATTAATGGTAGATCTGCCAATCAGAACTGACGTTTCACTAAAAAAGTGCGCGTTATGCATGTTTGCGTATACATGTCTGCACGTATACGTTTATCAAATTAAAATTACAGTGATCGCATACTCGCTAATCACTAAATAAGCGTACAGCAAGTATGCGTGACTGTTGAAAACTGCAAAGAAACCAGATAAATAAAATTAGCTGTGCGTTTAAGTTTACATCAGTGCAACTTAAGTGCCTAATGACAATTCCTCTTCGCACACTTTGTTAAATGACGCATATACGAGTAACCTGCCTGGTTTTGTACAGGGCGTGATAATATGAACACATCAGTGGCAAAATATTTTCAGGGCGAATGCACGAGAGTTAGTAAAATAATAATCTTAATTAAGACAGTGAGTTAAAATAAATGATCTGAAACGAAATTTGAAAATATACCTACTGAAAGAAAGATCATAGACAAATTTTAAAGATAAAGTGATATTTAATTAATAACTGTAGAACTCAATAAGGGACTAAAGTTAATAGTTATAATAAGATCGAACAGACGGTTAATTACTCTAATGAGAGAACATTGTAGCTTAAACGCCAGTTTTAAATCAAATGGTGAGTACACGTCTGCTATTGCGCAAAACATCATCGAAACATTGCACGTATGTTCTCCAGATGTAGCATTCAAAGTAATTACTAAATGCAAAAACAAAAGGATCCTAGCCACATTCGAAGCCTTATGGATAAAAAAATTGCAGCCCGATTTATCCAAGCAGAAGAAGCACGTACAGGCATTGAGCTTGGACTGGATGTGACGCACGCAATTGATTGGTTTCCGTTTTTCACACTCTCTCTATATTCACATATTTCTATCTTGTTTTGCTTTCCAATTTATAAATAAAGATATGTTCATTAGTAGTTATTATAGAAGACAATGCGAAAGAAACGTTTCTTATAACTGATAAAATTTCTTTTTGTTTCTGCACACAGGAAGGGTACAATGAAGATTCAAACAATTAAAGGAGTAAGATATAAGATAATTCTTAACTTAGTTAAGAGATCATTACCTAATCTGTAAGCTTATCTTAATCGAATGTTCTTCCTTTTTTACTTGAGCTAGTTTCCGATTCTGCATCGCACAAACTTCGTTTCTTATCATTATTTAGTACTGTCTTCAAAATCATGCCTAATGATTTTTCTACATCGGTCTTATTCAATATATTTTAGATCTATTGCGCTGTATATTGCTTCTTATTGCAGAAACGTTGTTGAAGTATATCTTTTTACCATAAAACAGGTATACACAAAACAGTTAGAAAAGGATATTTCCTTTTCGTCAGAACTCGTCATGCACAGTTTAGCAGCATTAAATTTGTATGTAGAAGACGGTTATACTTCTTGCTCTGTTATGTGAGCAACAGCAACTCTATACAACGGAATTTTCAGGTACATTTTCTTCATTTCTGGTCCTAAAATCGTTTGCTTATTTTAACACCATTTTTTAACATAGCAAGTAATTCTAGAATTCTTTTGGAATGCGAGCCTTAATAAAATTCATAGTACCCTATCCATGTGCAAAAATAAAAAGAAATTTTATCAGATACAAGAAATGTTTCTTTCGCATATTGTTTCAATTACATAAAAATGAACATTTCTTTATATATAAATTGAAAGAACAAACAAAATAGAAAAAATGGAATATAGAGAGAGAGCTTGAAATAAGAATTCAACCAATCAATGGTTAGTGCACCAGATTCCGAAGAAGACGTGCCCAGGTTCGAGCCCTGTCAGCGGCAAATTCTGGCCAGTACATGATGAGTTCCCGATAAGGACGAAACCGATCTACTGGATGAATTGCCTTTTCTACAATATACAATGCTTAGTTTATACTGACATGTTAGTAATTAATTGGTCACGGTCTTATATAAAGATCGCAACCTTGATTATAATAATTGTTATCACCGTCCGAGCAACTGTTTCTTAATTATTCTTGTATATATATAAACAATCTCAACAAGCATTCATTCGTGCATTAGACGACACAGGTTGTGCGAAAAGGAATAGATTAATTATTTGGCCTTTGATGCACACTTACCAAGTGAAAATAATGTTATGCTTAATAGATCTACCAGTAAGTATAAACAAAACAATTCGAACTAAATTTACCAGTTGACTTAAAAATTGACAAACTGTTTGTAGAAATAGCTTGCTGTTGAAAATGGCTTCTGAAAAAAGATTCCGAAACCGCAAGAGTAAAAATGAAGACAGTGGATACAAATACCTTGTTGCAAACAAAAATGACCAGGCAATTCATTCATCCCCTTGGAAAACCATGTATACTCAAAGTTTAATCTCATTTTCGGTTAGCTTAGCATATGCGACACGTTTTAGCGGGATTCACTAAAGCAAATGCAAAAATAAATTTGCTTTTATCTATTCAATGAGTGCTTTTATTCCTATTGAATAATTAGTTACTTATTATTGAGGAAAATGGACTATAATTATATATATATATATATATATATATATATATAAACTGTTAGATACTTTAGGAGAATATGTTAAAACAGATTTCCTTTGTATACAATTGAACTGCACAAGCCCAACTATTAAGCTTATTTTAAAACTTACTGATTTTTCTTTAAAAATCTCCTGTTGCGCCAACGGAACTTGTAAAATATGTGATTGCTCACATTGTGGACTTGGTGATAGTGAAGCATCCACATATCTGCCATTCATGAAAGCTGATGGTGTAGAGTTCAGTTCAATTGGGTAGGTGTCATTGTTACTAGCATGCATATCTAATTGATTAGTAATATTATTTGCATTATTACTATTAATATTGTTGTTAACGGCATTATTATTAACTGTTAGTTGTTGGCGTAATTCATAGCAGCGCAGAAGAGAAATATACTGTGTGCAATTGTCGTTTGCGTAACCAGGCAAAAGAGCGGCATCTTCAGCAAACACCTGCTCAACATCATGGCTAGGACCACCCATTAACAAAGTCTCGATGAAGTTCAGCAGGTTAGGACTGAAAAAGGCCTTCACGTTTCACACCACAGAAAAAACAAAAAGAGTAATATGATTTTGGTTTAATAGGCAGATTCCTGGATATCCGGCGTCTGAATGCAGACATTACGTGTGAGATAAGCAAAAATTCGTTTTATTAGCTTCAGCTAAATTGTATATTACATGCAAATGTATTGAAAAAACCAAAATAACCTCAACAGCTATTTATAAATATCAGTAAAATATTATTTAACCAATCGCAAAACAGAAAAGCTATCTTCAGGCACACTTACTGACGCATGTCGACCATCCATGATCATCATCAGAGTACGACGGCAAACTGACTAGCGAGGATCAAACCGCAATGCATATATAAGTTATGGAAAATCAGATATGCGGCTCTCACCTTTAGTAGTCTCGCATACATCGTACTTAACTGAAAATTTGGCTTCACAATTTCTAGGCAGTTACAAATATAACATTTTGAAGCTTTCACAATAAAAAATAAGTGCTGAAATACAATATGCACAACCGTATACGTATACGGTAGTGACATTTGATAAAACAAATGTAACAATGCAGAAGAAATAACGAAAACAAGTATTAAAGTTAAGAAATCGTTCACTGCGCGGGCTGTGAAATGAATTAATAAAGTTAAGTATGCATTTTATTTTAAATTTCAGCTTAAATTGTCAGAAATATCGTTATTCATGCGAACGAACTTATTTCGGCATTTCTTGTTAAATTCTACAAACACGACGAAAGATTGGTAAACAGTGATCAGACAAAAATATCTGTGTAAATCGTTTGCAATAGCTGAGATACTGCTATCCATCATTGTAGTCTCATAATGCAATCAACAACAATGTGTGTGAGCTTTTTTGAAATCTTAATATAACTCTTTTCCTTTGATTCACATATAATATTTTCCAGTCGTGTTTTAACGATGACCAAGGTAAGTTGAAACGCATGAGTACATGTAAATGACAAAAGATTTTCCTCGATGTGCTTCCAGTTAATTAAGAGAATGAAGGTACCCGAACTGTAGTAAAGACTTATTAAACAGATACAGAAACGACAAAGGTAAAGAAAGCGAAAAAACTGTGTGAATTATTCATATATGCAAACTGATTTATTACTATGGTAAAATGAACATTGAATGCGCGAGCAGTGATAACAATTGCTTAAATCAAGATTGCGAACTTAATATATATACATGTCCCGTTATGTACATATATTGGTCAGTATAGAATAAACATTTTATAACGTAGAAAAGGCAATTCATCCATTGGCCCAGCTTCGTTGTTACTGGGAACTCTTCACCGACTGTCCAGAATTTCCTGTGGACAGGGCCCAAATCTGGGCACATCTGCTTCGGAATCTGCTGTTCCAACCACTGGGCCACCGTGCCGCATACTACACAAAATTTTCAGTCATATATTAACTAATGTTTCTTGGTTAGCCTATTATTTAGCATACCTTTTGACCTAAAGTTCCAACTAGCCACCTAAATCTGTCATTACTGGACAGATGCCACGCTATCTGATGATGTGGTGTTGAATTGAGCATTTATATAATTAAATTAAAATTTGTTGCGCGGGCGGTGATAACAATTATTTAAATCAAGGTTGCAATCTTGATAAGAAATACCTGCCCCATTATCTAAACACATTTTTCAGTATGAACTGAGAGTTGCAGAGTGTAGATCTGCTTCGAAAATTATGGACAGTACATGATAAGTTTTTAATAAGGACAAAATCGGTCTACTGAATGACTTTGTTGACTCTCCACGATTTGCGTTCGCGGGTTTTTGCTTTGAACTATCAGTTTCGCAAAGATACGATTGATACCCATTTCCAAGTACACATCAATTGTTTCTTATTTTCGGCTTGGTGCGGATTCATCCCTTTCAGCTGAAAGCTTCAACATTGTTCATACTAACCACTGGAAATGTGGTACCAAGAAAATCGCGGAGAGTCAACATATGAAGCGCGCATTGCGCATCAATTATTCAAACCATACTGGATGAATTGCCTTTTCTACACCACACGACACTTAGTTTATACTGACGAATGTATGATTTATCAATTATTCACTGAATATTTTATGTTATTAATGTACTTTTTAATGACAATATATCTAACTGCTACGCTTGGCAATATCAATCAACAAATTTAACTCGAGAAATGCACTTACTACAAAAAATCAATACTTGACCAATTAAAAATTAGCAATAGCGGTTGGTTCTGACTTGTACATACCAGGCACAATAGTTAACCAGCTTCACTTTAGATGAAATCACCGACAGCTACACGTGTTGACGTTTAACTGGCATCAGGTTTTCTATTTGTTTTGCGGGAGGTGGGATAAATTTGGTAGGCGTTGCTCATTTTAGATCTTCAAATCCGCTTTCAAAAATAATATAATCAACGGTGCACTCATTTATTGCTTAGCTAAGGCTAACTTTTTAAAAAGTGAACTTCGTTATTAATCAGGCATTAACTGTCAGTACGAAAACATGAGCGTTCGTATTAAATTGTTGCCAGTAGCCATATGAATGCATGGTTTGACGATCATCGGGCTCTAACTAGTCTCACCGGCGACAATAGAATAAATCTTGCCAGAATCACTTAAATACATCCGACCTATTGCATTCAAGGTTCAACGTATTTTAACCAGCATAACTAACATCTATTGCTCGACAGGTAATGAGGAAATAAGTGCAAGAATGCTACACACAGAGGGCTGGTTTTGGCTTTTGACGATCCGTTTTGCCACACATATCTCAAACCCAGATCCTTCATTCGAATGATATCTGTGTCTCGTGCGGCAGCCTATCTAAAGGATGACTAAAACTAAGTAAAGATATCACCAGAAGGAATGGGAGAATTAGTGTTCTTCTACAGTTTACAAATATACTTCGTAGCCATAAACAAAACTACATCAACAATCGAAAATGGACAATTTACTACCGTATAACTATTGAACAGTATCCATGAACGGGCTGTCAATGAATGAAAAGAGAGGATGAGCGATTTAGATTCAGTTTCCTTCTTATAGATGGTCAACCAACAAAGGCGGGAGATTATCTGGATGAAAAGCTATAACTAACACCGACGCTTTTCCCCTGTTAGCGAGAGCTGGTCCACAATTTGTAAGGAAGAATCTGGCGCTTGTTCTTTAAATACTGCTAGCGACACATTCAGTATTTGCACAAAATGAGCCTGTGATCATTCCAGACACTAAACTATGACTGCTACAGACTTTGAAACCCTCGTGAAAAAGCTGGCCAACTATTATAAATGATGTCGAGTTACATAGTTAGGGCAACTGATTTGAAAAAGAGATTGCTTGTTTAAAGTTTTCATCAGATCGAGGCTCAATCTCAATCCTAGCAACTGCTGAAGTGTTGTCTATTGTGATCGAACCACGACTTAGGTGCCAGATCATCTTTCAAACACACTCCTTCAAAGTATACAACTAAACTACATCAAAAGTGCAAGAATGCTACACACAGAGGGCTGGTTTTGGTTTTTGACGATCTGTTTTGCCACACATATCTCAAACCCAGATCCTTCATTCGAATGATATCTGTGAGTCTCGTGCGGCAGCCTATCTAAAGGATGACTAAAACTAAGTAAAGATATCACCAGAAGGAATGGGAGAATTAGTGTTCTTCTACAGTTTACAAATATACTTCGTAGCCATAAACAAAACTACATCAACAATCGAAAATGGACAATTTACTACCGTATAACTATTGAACAGTATCCATGAACGGGCTGTCAATGAATGAAAAGAGAGGATGAGCGATTTAGATTCAGTTTCCTTCTTATAGATGGTCAACCAACAAAGGCGGGAGATTATCTGGATGAAAAGCTATAACTAACACCGACGCTTTTCCCCTGTTAGCGAGAGCTGGTCCACAATTTGTAAGGAAGAATCTGGCGCTTGTTCTTTAAATACTGCTAGCGACACATTCAGTATGTGCACAAAATGAGCCTGTGATCATTCCAGACAATAAACTATGACTGCTACAGACTTTGAATCCCTCGTGAAAAAGCTGACCAACTATTATAAATGATGTCGAGTTACATAGTTAGGGCAACTGATTTGAAAAAGAGATTGCTTGTTTAAAGTTTTCATCAGATCGAGGCTCAATCTCAATCCTAGCAACTGCTGAAGTGTTGTCTATTGTGATCGAACCACGACTTAGGTGCCAGATCATCTTTCAAACACACTCCTTCAAAGTATACAACTAAACTACATCAAAAGTGCAAGAATGCTACACACAGAGGGCTGGTTTTGGTTTTTGACGATCTGTTTTGCCACACATATCTCAAACCCAGATCCTTCATTCGAATGATATCTGTGAGTCTCGTGCGGCAGCCTATCTAAAGGATGACTAAAACTAAGTAAAGATATCACCAGAAGGAATGGGAGAATTAGTGTTCTTCTACAGTTTACAAATATACTTCGTAGCCATAAACAAAACTACATCAACAATCGAAAATGGACAATTTACTACCGTATAACTATTGAACAGTATCCATGAACGGGCTGTCAATGAATGAAAAGAGAGGATGAGCGATTTAGATTCAGTTTCCTTCTTATAGATGGTCAACCAACAAAGGCGGGAGATTATCTGGATGAAAAGCTATAACTAACACCGACGCTTTTCCCCTGTTAGCGAGAGCTGGTCCACAATTTGTAAGGAAGAATCTGGCGCTTGTTCTTTAAATACTGCTAGCGACACATTCAGTATGTGCACAAAATGAGCCTGTGATCATTCCAGACAATAAACTATGACTGCTACAGACTTTGAATCCCTCGTGAAAAAGCTGACCAACTATTATAAATGATGTCGAGTTACATAGTTAGGGCAACTGATTTGAAAAAGAGATTGCTTGTTTAAAGTTTTCATCAGATCGAGGCTCAATCTCAATCCTAGCAACTGCTGAAGTGTTGTCTATTGTGATCGAACCACGACTTAGGTGCCAGATCATCTTTCAAACACACTCCTTCAAAGTATACAACTAAACTACATCAAATGTATTCATTTCGTTTACCTAGTCAGTCCCTTACATCGAAAAAATAATGCACGCAGAAAGCGAAGCTCGAACAGTTCATACAAACTATACAATAAATAAAGTATAATTAAAAAATATATTTTACTGAAGTTATTTTGTTCATTCTTATCAAATGATTAACTGAAAATAAAACTAGGATTAATATTTATATAGTGTTTTCTGTGGAAAATTAAAATATATATGCAATTTGTATAGGATATTGCGCACCTAGCAGCAAAATTGTTCAAATAGCACCAGAAGAGTAAACCAAATTCAGCATAAACGAAATGCATGTGTGTATGAGATAACATCTTTTGTTCATGCTGACGGTATTTTTGCTACGTTGTACGACTGGCTACGAACAATGGGATTTGCTTTTATACAAACCTTCGCCTGGTGGTAGTAAATCCTAATGCTAATGCCAGTTCACGTAAAACATATTTTATTTACGCATTTCTAGATATCTATTTGTAACAAGTCCCCGAATAGGGAAGCAAGCCAGCACAATTGCTTTCATTAGAAATGAAGAATTTTGTGGATCTGTAGCCTTTTTGCATAAAAAGGTATTTTAAGTAAAAAATGTAAGCGCAACAATATTATTTTCAACACACCCCGATAAAGAGATACGTGCAACACCAACTTTATTTTGCACCAACCACGTTGGTATGTGCCCCGACAAGCGTAAATTCAACCTTCAATTGCATCTGCCAAAAAAGTATTGCCCACAGGTACAATTTCAATTGCTGTAGGCTGCAGTAGAAGTTTGTTTTCCACCAAATATGTAGGAAGTTTGTTGATAGATATAATCAAAACAAAATCAGCGACAAAGCAAAACGTAATCTATAATTAATGCATTTCATTGGCTCTCCACTTTGTATTTTATGTGGATATACACCAGTTTCTCATCAGCTGTACACACGTTTCGAACGGGTTTTACTATATCGTTAGGTTTATGCTTATCTAAAAATCGTTGTGGGTAAATGTTAATGATACTGTATTTACGCAAATTATCCAACTCAGTCAGCAAACAGCCAGGTGTACACATGTGCAATACTCAATTGAACAATGTCATAAAAAACAATCTTTCCATTTAAAGAGACAATAACTGTTGATATGTAAATATCGCGCGGTATATGTTTTCTTGTGGAAGACTGATCTAAAAAGTGTGACGTCAGCTCTACGTTTCAGATTCACAGCCAGAAATGCTCGAGGGCCGTCCTATTCATTTTCGATGCTAAATTGAGCAACATGGTGTCTTCAACTGAACTTCTCAAGAAGTTGTTCACCATACGCGGCGCTTTCCCAGACCACAAAATTATTACCAACATAACAGTTTTTAATTTTTGCTTCACACAATAGCTGTGAGATTTGTATTCCAATATGTGCATAAATATAACGGGCATAATTTCAAGCACATCAGAACCAATCACGGGACTGTCTCAACTATATTTATACATTCATGTTAGATCCAATTGTGTATTAGATATTGTGCATCTAGTAACAAATAATGTAATCAAGATTGTAATCTGTCTCGTTATGTGCATAAATATGTCTGTATAAAATAATAATTTCTCGGTAGTTAAACCACCAGATTCCGAAGCAAACGTGCCGAGGTTCGAGCTTAGTCCATGGCATTAATACGAGGTAAATTTAGTCAAGAAATGTGGGGCAGTTTTACGGTATCATCTACTACAAAAGTGCGTATTCAAGCAGTAATGGAGTTTACTTAATATACGTTCTGCAGCAATGCGACTTCAAAGTCTATCATGAAAACTATTGTGCTGGTAGCCGGTACATGCTTGATATTTGTAAAACGATTGTGTTGGTAACCTGGACAGGTTCAGTATCGTTTACAGGCTCGTTATATATACCATATACATTGAGTTGGCTCTGAAGTCGCATTGCCGAGTACTATATATAAAATTATCTCTATTGTTACTTGACTACACATTCGCATAGGAGACTGTACCGTCCAACCGACCCCCATTTCTTGACCAAATATATATTGGATGTAGGGCGTCAACCGGCTCCTACTAATCGTCAATTAGCAAGAAGCGCGAGCACATAGGATAATACCTTCTGTTAATGCTGATTTTGGTTAATCCTTCTTGTCCTATTTGAACAAATTTTTTATTGGGTAAGCAATATCTAATATACATTGTATATATTTTTTCTCCACAAAAAGAATATATAACCATTTGCTTTACACCGTCGCAGTTTATGCTTCAATATTTGCTGCTCCCAGCATTGAAACTAATGCATGTAAATCTAAATCAAGTCTTTAAATCTTCACAATTATAAATTAACTATAATTTAAACTGAACATACGCTGCTAGATTCTACCCATTTACAATACTGATTTCACATTTATCAACCAACTTTTTAAGAATGGTTATGATAAAAAAAAATGCCGATTTTGAAATCAAGATGACGCAACTATCTCACCGTAGAGGTTAAAGTTCCAAGAGCATCGACACCAAAAATACTCCCCGATGTGAACTTGTGTGACAGAAAAAGTGACTGGTGCTTACGGTCACAAGCGCAGCTTTCCGACAGCAGCGATGCATTTCGACAATGAACTGAAACACAACAATAAACACGACATAACAAGGAAAATATAAGCTCAACATTAATTAATTAATGACAGGATTCATTTATTACAAAAATACATAGATTCGACTCGTGTCCTGATGTCGGCTCCTGCAAAAAGCATATAGTCCTATGAGATGACACATCCCGATGCCGGTGATTACAATGTCCAATTGAGGATTAACAATGTTAGTTGTAAATCTTGGCACTTAATGAAATTGTACAATGTTCCACAGCCATGTGATTTATCAATCCTACATATGCAAAGGAGAGAGATAAGGTATTTTGGCTTTAGTAAAAAATCTATGATTATGTTGCAGGCGAACCTTCTAGCTTTGGCTTATCACAAAGTAGCAACCTCGTTTCTCGTCTGAACCAAATGAGAATAGAATAAATGTGATTAAACTTTCCGAGGTGAATGGCAACCACCAGTGACCTCCAAGACGTGTGTCAACATCATATAATTATGAAACAGTAAAGCAATCGACAAAGTTGCACCTTCATTGTTATTTATTTTCTAAGGTGTATTATGACTACTGGTATATTGCTGCTAGCTCGGTTCTCCAGTTGTCATGCTGTCGTTGCCGGGTTACCAGCCAATCTAATCAAATGAAGAATTTTAGCGAGATTTCGGACAGCCAATATTCCGAATAAAATTAACTTTCTTAAAGATTAAGGCTTCTGTTTAAGTTAAGTTTTTATACAAAACGAAGTTGACAACTTTACAGGCACATCAGGATTCTAAACAGGAACTTGTAATCGAAATTGAGCTTCCAATTTATAAATAGACAAGCCATTCAAACGTCAGATGAAGGCCAGCAGAATCAGTCAAAGTCAGGGAGGGACGATTAAATTTTATATCCAGAGTACATCGAATGCAGTAAAGCATTTAAATACAATAACAAATTTCGATTTTTGAAGCCAGATAACGGTTAAGCTATGATCATAATGAGAGCAGATGATTTATTACACCAAATAAACTACATACATGCAGAACAGAATTGGCCACAATGCCAACATTAAAAAGATAGCTAATAGATTGATAAAAAACTAAAATGACGTGCTACTAAAGACGCGTGTACTACTATTCAAAAAAGCAAAGATGATAAAAATTTAAATAAATGGATATCATTCCACACGGTTTAAACGAAATTAAACTAATTGGCACAGATGTACGGCTTGCCCAAGGTACAGAGATTGGTTCGTACTAACAACAAATCGCCAATAAGACCAATAGTGCCAATTATCAACTTTCACGTTCAAAAACCATATGGCGAGGTAGAAAACAAAAACAACAAATAAAGATTAAATTGTCAATAATTGTCCTCGCTTATCCATTAATTTTATCAGCAAAATCAAACAAAGCAACACCAGTTAGAAGTTTACTATCATACTGGATCAAAAACAAATCGGTTTTCTACAAAAAATCATCGATATAAACCATTCGTTTTCCTATTTACCTACAATTGATATAGAATCAACCATAATTAAATGAACTAAGGACTTAAATTCAATTCAGTTGTTGATATTTCACGCAATTCGATTGAATGAAAATTAACGACCCTTCAGTGAATCTATCAGCAGATGCTTACGTTTACCAACTTGAAAAATCAAAACCGAAACAATTGAACGAGTAACACTGTCACGTACACTTGAGGTATATCATGATGGTTTCATTAGCACAAATGGCGAAATGAAAATAAACATTCGCCAAATGTTCTACCAGCGTGGACCACCGTAGACAATTAAAATGCGAGCGGGAAAATTAACGCACCGTCTTACTTTGACATAATTATACGGAGAGAGGACGGTAATTTTTGTAGAAAAATTCAAAAAGCAGGTATGGATTTAAAAGAGCATTCAATCTAACAACACAAACCATATTTAAAAAGAAAAAAATGTTGATATGCCGTTCATCTTACGGAATAAAAAAAGTGTTCCATGCAATACCGATGATAAGAGCCAGCTGTGCACAAATCAGTCTTCTTTACAAAGAAATATTATGAAAAATTTCGCTAAACAAGCCTAAGGTCTAAACAAAAACTAACAGTGAAGTTTTACTCAACAATATGACAATATATACAATTCAAATCAATACAACGTCCCAAAGTTTCATGGTGTCTGTTACAGAGGGACAGATCGGGGTAGTTAGAAATTCAGGTCTTAAGGAATTCAAAATAGGTTTCACCTGATGGAAAGACTAACCAAAAAACATAAGTTGATATATGACTTTAAATTAAATGTAGAATGTGGCATGAGGGGATAGAGCCCAGGCTCAAAAGCAAATGTTTCCTTATTTTGAGTCCTGTCTGCGGAAGATTTTAGACAGTACTTGAAGAGTTTCCAATAAGAACACAAACGGTTTAGCAGATAAATCACCTTTACTACTTGATGCAATATTTAGTTTATACTGACAATATATATATATATATATATATATATATATATATATATATATATATATATATATATATATATATATATACATTGAACTTGACTGGAAATGTCGGCTGCACAATTTGTATGCAGTCACGAACATTAACTGTTTGCAGCTTTCGCCACATATACATATATAGGCAATACAATTTAACAATAATTGTATTGCCTATATATTGTCAATCTGATCAAATGTTTCTTCATGCTGATTCAATGGGAGGTGCGGTTCCCCTAGATCGAAGACAATTGTTATGGGTTTATGTTATATATATATATATATATATATATATATATATATATATATATATATATATATATATATATATATATATTTCTCTATTAAGTCCACTGCCTTCGAATATTACACAGTATATTTCTAATTAGGAAGAAAAAAACATTAATAACAAAGTGGATAATGGCCATTTATTTCGAAATTACTAAACTTCACTTTACAATCTTTCATTTATATTCATTCTGGGTTTGCATTTGATTATGTGGGTGGAAACAAATCTGATTCGGATTAATTCTATTTCTTGTTTTGGATGATTAGTCAGTGTGTATTCGTTTTATGTCTCTGTGTGCGCATGTTTGCAGGTAAATGTCTTCCTCGCTGTATTGCAAAGTGATGTATGAGATCTGGTCATTCTTGTATTGATGGCTTGAGAGTTAACCAACTGTTCGCATTGTTGCTGTTACCTGTACGAATGTTATTTTACCGAGTGTAATCTTTCGTTTTCCATTGTTCTGTATTTTTTTCTCCACTTGATAATAGCGCAGGTGAGGATTGAAATGTTGAATGCTCAAATTATTTCTAATTTTCTGTCTCCGTATGCGCATCTGTTTTTTCCTTTTCAGTTTGTTGTCAATCCGATCGAATGTTTGGTGAGTCTGATCGAGGGGGTGTTCGGTCTTGCCTGGATGCTAGTAAATTGTTGTTGAATTTTGTTATTCTTGGCCAGTCGATTAGAATATCATGCTGATATTTAGGCCAGGTGCTTGTTGTTTTATATAAAGGACTTCATAAATAAATATTAATTTTTCTGATTTTGCTTTACGTCGAATTCAGAAATTGGTCAAATTTACTGGGTGCTCCGTTTCCAATATATGATCAGAAATAGCTGATTTTCCTGACGGTGCAAAGCCTTTGTTAATCAATTTATGTGGTAAATGTTGCTGAATTCTGTTTATCAATTGCTTCTTCGTACGTCCGATATATGTGCTACCGCACATACATGAGAATTTGTAGATTATGAATGATTTGGAGAGAATTGGCAATTGATCTTTGGCACCCAACCTCATGATTCTCTGTGTGCTAAATGTGATATTAGCTTTACCACTAGGAAAATTTTCCTTAGTTATTCTATTTAGCTGCCGTACAATTATTCAGGTCGGTACGTTGCCTCGAAATGGTAAGTTTAGTAAAACCTGCTTGACGGTATCCTCTCTAGAGCGAATCTGCCGTAGTTTGATGTTGACATCAATAACCGATCTGCGTAGTTCTTCACTAGCAAAATTTTCCTCAGATAGCCCAGTTCTTCCTCGACCTTGTTTTCAGAGCAGATCTTCTTGATTCTGTTTGCTAGGTTGCTAACTAAGTTACTTTTGTGGGATTTTGGCACACTGTTGTTTTAATGAATTTATTACTCGGTGAAGGTGGATTTTCTATGTATGGCCAGTGTCAAGTCCCCATTTTCTGCACGAGTGAGTTCGATGCCAAGGAAGGGAAAACTATTGTCATTCTCTACCTCGAGAGTGAATTTGATGTCTGGATCGGCTCCACTGGCTTGTTTGATGATTTCGGATGGGTCTGCTGCTTCTGAGATGAACAAAAATATATCATCTACATATCTTTTGTAGTGTGCGCACTGATCAATTTTACATTTTAGGCCCGTTTTATCAGGATGATTTATGTATACATCTGCCCAAAGGGGTGCAATACAGGTTCCCATAGCTTGTTGAATAGTTCTTATGCGCTAACTATCTCAGCTTTCAGTTCTTGTCCATTGAATGCCTGTAGGACGGTGTCTTTCGTTACGTCATTGAAGAACATTTCCGTTCCATCCTGAATGAAGGTATTCAAAGGCAGCCAAATCGTCACACGAAATCCGAAAAATACAATCAGACAAATCCATACGACTTTTCACAGCCGACAAAGGATCAGGAGTTATTATACTAGAAGCCGACACTTATAGAAGGTCCATGAACGAGATTATAAATGATAAATCTAAATTCAAACAAGACATCAAACAGAAAGAAGATTCAATAAATATCGAATCCAGTATAAATTCAATTCTGCAAAAGATGGAAAACACGTCTAATCATCGTTGGCTGTTTTCGATATTAGATCAAAACACATAGAAGACATCCAAAAGGCAAACCCCGTCGGAACAAACACCGGAAGATTGTACGGCAAACTAAAAACACAGAAAGCCCTGACAGCCTCAGGAGCACCTACGATGCGGCCCATTATGTCAATGATCCATGCCCCGCAACATAAACCAGCAAAGTTTCTCTGAAAAATACTTTAACCAATACGAAACATCATAAACACAAACGCTATCAAGGACTGCTTCAAACTAGCAGATGAACTGAAGGGGAAGAGCATTCTATAGAATAAAATTGTTTCGCTTGACGTCTCATCCTTAGTTACGAACATTCTACTGGACAGAAAAACGAGGAAACTGTGTTACCTGATTAAAACTGAGTTTTAAGATTTTTCTATAAACACCGATGAGATCAAAGATCTCATATTAGCATATACAAAAAACGTGCAGTTTACATTTGAAGGAAAATACTACCGTCAGATTAAATGATGTAGCTATGGGAAGTTGCATTGCACCCCTCCTGACAGATGTATACATGTATCAGCTTGAAAAAACGAGTCTAAATGTATACTTGACCAGTGTGTACTCTACAAAAGGTATGTAGATGAAATATTATTATTCATTTCAGAAGCAGCAGACCCATCCGAAATCCTCAAACAAGCCAATTGAGCCGATTCAGACATCAAATTCACTCATCCAGGCAAAACCAAACACCCCTTCGATCAGACTCACCAAACATTCGATCGGATTGAAAACAAGCCGAAGAGGAAAAAGCAGCTGCAGATACGGAGACAGAAAATTCGAAATAATATGAGCATTCAACACTTCAATCCTCACCTGCGCTGTTATCAAGTGGAGAAAAAATACAGAACAATGGGAAACGAAAGACTACACTCGGTAAAATAACATTCGTACAGGTAACAGGAACAATGCGAACAGTTGGTTAACTCTCAAGCCATAAATACAAGTATAACCAGATCTCATACATCACTTTGCAATACAGCGAGGAAGAACTTAACATGCGAACAGGCAGACACACAGACCTAAAGCGCATACACACTGACTAATCAGCCAAAACATGAAATAGAAGTAAAACTGAGTCAGATTTGTTGCCACCCACATAATCAAATGAAAGCCCAGCCTGTATATAAATGAAAGATTGTAAAGTGAAGTTTAGTATTCTCGAAATAAATGGCCATTATCCAATTTGTTATTAATGTTTTTTTCTTCTTATATATATATATATATATATATATATAAACTCATATAGATAAAAAAATTATAATTAACAGACCGACTCAGAAATTAGTGTTTGTGCGAATGCAAAAATACAGAATTATGTTAGTGATGTCAACGAAATATCCGCTTAACGTAAATGCAAATAGAAAGGACACAAAAGTCAGTATTATTTTTTTAGTAATAAATGTGCAAGAACTGCTCGGTGCGTAATGTAGCTAGGAAAAGTGATTACTAAAGAAGTGAATCCAGAAGCATTTTAGACCGAACACTGGTGGCTAAGGTGAAAATACATCCTTAATTCCACGCTAAAGACCAGGAATTTTTGTATGTTTTTTTCAAAGCAAGCAATTACAAGGATACTCGAATTGAGGAAGCTGTCATTCATCTCTATTTAGCTGAACAATTAGGTTGTTTGTTCATGAGCCGTGTATAACTAAATAAATTTTGTGTATATGTGTGATTCTGAGCATCAAATTTCGGCTTCTGTTGTGCTGTTGTATAGTTTAAACAACCAATCTAGCCGAATTCTACATTGTTTTAACATTTCATTGTGTAAGGGACATATTTCAGTGAAGAAGAGTTCTGGTGAAATACATTGCATTTGTAACTGCATTAAAAAATATTGTTTTATAATACAGTTATTTTAAAGTAAATTATCTTTTTTTCAATTTCATTACTAATTCATGCGTTGGTGCGACTACATTTAACATGCTGACAAGCTAAAGCAGCGAGTATGTGGGTTATGGCGACACGTCTTCTGCATTAGTGAAGATAAGGCGTCACAGGTTGCACTCCAACTGACTTTACCGGGAACTGTTAAATTTTAGCACAGACTAGCTTTACAAATGACAATATATTCAATTAAATAAATAAAGTACAATTAAACTTTTTGCAAATACTATTAGCATAACCTAACAATTGAAAGATATAGGGAAATAAAACTGTCTACTAGATTACGGGTTCGTCCTTAGTGGACAAACAGGAGTAGAAACCAGAACTGCTCTGACTAGGACATAAACCAACATCCATTTAGGTCAAAGCCACACAGCCCATCAACAATGTCACAGTGAAAGAATAATTAACCAAAAGTTAGTTGAACAAGCACTATGATTTAGTATTGAAAAGCTTACCTAATTCATTAATCAATATTGGAGAGTTCATTCTCATTGAATCGTCTATAATGGGAAAAAACAGAATATTAAATTACAACAAAGTTACAATATTAATTGGCAAAAATCTAAATTTTAAGGAAGAATCAAAAAATGTTTAAATTTAGGCTATACGTAAATGAATTACTTTTCAAAACGAAAATTCACTGTGATCGAATGCAATACAGAGGTCTCTCTCTCTCTCTCTCATATATATATATATATATATATATATATATATATATATATATATAGCGAGCCTTAATAAAATTCCTATTACTCTTTCCATGTGCATAAAGAAAAATAAATTTTATCAGACACAAGAACAGTTTCTTTCTCATATTCTTCTCAAGTATCTACAAATGAACATCTATTTTGCACACACACACACACACACACACACACAAATATATATATATATATATTGTGCGGCGCCACAATGCCAGTTGCGCTAGAACCTTAACTAAAAGTAAAATCGACTTCATTTTTATATTTATGGACCCATTACGGCAATTGTTATCTGTATCGTTGCATCTAAGTTTTTCAACTACTTTGCTGATATAGTCCTCACTCGTTACCACAAATATCCTTAAAGTTGAGATCATAGATATTAACCGGCTTGATTATCACGAATCTATACTTTAAGCGTATAGAAAAAATGAACTATAAACTTCCAACGTAAATTCTCAATCAGTGCGCATTCTGTACGCCAAGTAACTTAATACTGTTAAATACTGTTTGTTGCGGAGAACTAATATTTATGCAAGTATGTATTAGGTGTTGCGAACCTAGTAACAAATTAGGAGATTGTACCGTCCTATTATTCCACATTCTTCTACCAAATATATAGTGGTTAAAGGGCGTAATACCGGCTCCTACTGATGAGTCGCCAGTAAGCACGAAACGAATGTGCATGATATTATACTTTCCGTTCATGCTGCCTTTGGTTTATCCTTCTGGTCACAACTGAACTAATTTGTTACTAGGTTCGCAACACCTAACTTAATACTATGACAGAAGTTTTAATTTTTATCGGCAAAATTTGCCGACATTGATATGTCTGCTGCCTTCACTATACTGGGAAGATCTTCTTCACCGACATCGTTGAAAGAAGCGCTGCTTCAGCTACTTCTGTTTAATCTTTTATTTATATCGAATTTATTGCTGTTAATTCTTTAAGCCACTAATAAATTATAGGTAATCTAGTAGAAAATATGCTGAAGCAAAGCTAAGCATAAGAAGGCATTAGTGAAAAGTAGGATCTGCCGTCTGACCTAGATTAATCAACCATTCTTCAGTGCGTCCCACTCGATATATGTGATTAAGCAACACCTGTTCCTTTGGCTAGACACTACCACAGAGAGCCGAATGTGTAATAAACTTACCAAGATGTTAAATTTATTCTTTCGAGTGGTTGAGTACGATTAAAAGGTCGTCCACTCTTCTAGCTGCCGGATTAAATTATTATATCTTTAAATCAAATAGATGAACAAAGAAAAGTCCACCAAAAAACTTCGTGTATTCCACATGTCTATCCTTAGACTTATGTGCAATTCAACGAATGGAAGCCTAAAACGCACTCCATGCGTGAGCGTGTATATGAAAAATTGATACACATATCAGCATTCACATAAACTGAACTTTCCTGTGGATTTTATCTCACGTTTAAACTTTAGTACCATATCAAATTTAAAAATTACTCCTTCGGTCGCATCTGAAGAGGACTACACTTTATTTAGTTGACGCTTAATACTTACATGAACTTAAGTGCTTCAGTATTTAATAAAATAGCCTTGCTTAGGGAAAACTGACACTCCATTCAAAGTGCAGGTACCTCTATAGATATCTCTATTAATGTTACCTGATGGTGAGAATGCAGGCTTCTCCATGTCACACATCAGGATGTGCTCAAGATTTAGAGTGCATAGAATGTTTTCTTTGTCGGCCAGAATAATGTCCTCCTCTTGTCCATCACAAGCAGGGGATGCTAAAATCACACACGTCGAACAATTTCTCACACCGGCCGCCTCTAATGTACTCCGATTTAAGGGAGAGCCCTTATTCAAGTATGAAGTTCATCCAAATAAAAAGAAAAGAAATCTATGAAGGGTTGAAATAAATTTACAATAAGGAAAGCATTGTTATGTTTGATAAAATCTTTAATTCAAACCTGTAAAAGTTTATTAACTTAGGCAAACACTATACTTATGGTAAATCTACCCATCCCAAACGTGTTATTATAGCGAGTGACAAATTATGTGAAAGGTATGGCGTTAAGGTCGATAATAAACGCGACTTTGGAAAAATGTAAGAATATAAGTAAAAAGTAATAATTAGCATTAAAAACAGCTAGAAAAAGTAGGACAATTTACATTGCGGCTGTTGTCCTGATATCTGTTAAAATATTATGTAGCAAAAGAAATTTATTCACCGTATCATTTACAACTATACTCACCAAAAGTTGAGATAGCAGTTACATATTGCGCAATCCATCATTTGCTGTGCTTAACTCACTTATGCGAACTAAGTTTAAGAAAACGAATTTAATTTAAGAAAACGAACATTCTCGTTTAAAATTCATCCGTTTAATTTCACGCTGTGTAAAATTATAAATTGTGTGCCGAAACTCCCATATTCAAATTCAAGTAATAATATATGTATATATATCTATAAGCGCAAAACTGGTCTAATAGATAAATAGAATTTGCGCAATTATGCTGTCTTCAGTTAAAAGATATATCGTCAGATAGCTTGATTTATACTTTGAAATGACAAATTTTGGAAGACTAGTTAGAATTCAGGGTAACATACAATACCCACATAGATAAAAATAAGGGAAAAATTGACCAAATGACATAATTATGCACAAGATGGAAAATAGTGTGAATTACGCGGCTTCCATGGCGTAGGAAATGAATTGCTTTACACGGAACTAAATTTTCTAGGTTGAAATCCTGGACACTGTAATCCTGACTACTATTGATGATTGTACATTTGGCATTTACCAATAACATATATATATATATATATATATATATATATATATATATATATATTATATATAATCTTCCACTATACTTTAATTTAATATAAATGTAAGCACAAAAGGTATGTTCAGACAATGAGTCTCAGCTGAGATTGATCCATATAAACGAGAGGGAGGTTTTTCTATTTGGCTCTCTCCTGATTTTAATTTTTGATATATTGCCTTTCGAGATATATATATATATATATATATATATATATATATATATATCGTTACAAGTTTCACCATTTTTAAAATACTGAAAACCCAACACTTATTCCATTAATGGCCATTATCCACTTAGTTATTAATGAAGGATTTCTTCCTAATAAGAAATTTATTCATATATATATATATATATATATATATATATATATATATATATATAATTACATGTAGATACTTGAGAAAGAAATAAGAATAAAATATTCACTTGTGTTTACAAAGGGAGTGGTAATATATATTTTAAACACTTAATCTTGATGGTTCAATGCCACACAAATCATGCTTAAGCTATAAAAGAACATATGGTTTCCCAATTCAAGTGACAAGAACGATTTAGATTCGGATTTTTCCTCCCATTAGATTGTTCGCCACTGAACGTGGACGAGCATTGTTCATCAGGAGCATCTGGTTATCAGCAACCACAAGTCGTCTTCAGCGGCGGATACACTTGTTATCATCTCGACATAATCTATGTAATAATAAGTGGTAGTTCACGATATCCTTGTTCCTGAAAATATTAAAAGAGAACTTGACATCAGTACGTTGGTGCTATCCAACAATACGCTTCGTTCTAGTTGTTTCCACTGTGGCCTTTTGTGAGACAAATGATAGCTCTCATAGGTTGGTGAAATCTTTATTCCTCTACATTTAAAGTTGCACAGCTTGACTTTTGCATTGATAGAATGCCTCAACACATCAGGGGTTTATGAGATACATTGTAAGGATTGAAAACGGAGGTATATCGGCGAAACCCTGCGTCCAAAAAAGGAACTTAGTGGGAAACAGAAAACGGCGTGCAAATGTGGGCACAGTCATAGATCAAATCTGGCCAGATGTTCCGAAACGTCGTGAAAAATTCGGAAATTCGTAATCGGACAGTAAAATCGTGGACAGCTTCAACGTCAAGAGACCAGTGAAAACCCATCAATCAATGCAAAAGACAAGCTGTGCACCTGGAAAATAAAAGAACTCAAGACTTTACCGACCTACGAGTGCAATCCATTGTCCCGCAAAAGGCTGCTGCAGAAAAAAACTTGAAAGTTGACATAGCTGCGCAAAAAAAGTATCTATCAAAACGCTTCGTTGCAAATATCAAAAAATCCTGCGAGAATCTGAACAGTCTGATCTTAACTTTGAAAGAATTAATACGTACAAAACGATTGAAAAAGAAAATAATATAACAGAAATACTTGGTTTCATCAAATATATTTCCTGTAAAAAACGAATCACTAATACCAGTAGCAAATTCTCACAGTAGAATAGCGAGGAAAATTATGATCATTACTTGACTTTTTATTCTGATACAGCATCAACTCACAGGAAGAATAGAAATCTTTGGAAAGTTCTTCAGTGACTGCCATTCTTTTTGAAGGACGGTGGGTTCGCAGAGAAACACAATTTCTTTCAAACGATCGTAGCTAATCTGACTGGAGCGCAACGGCATTAAGAAACTGGCTAATCCCAGACGGGAAACTTGGGGAGAGGACATGAGACAAACGATGATGTGTCCAGTCAGATTAATTTTTTTTTCTGAAGTTGGAGACTGATTGCATAAAAATTTAATTTAAAAAAGAATGGAATATCAATATTATAAACATAAAAGCTAAATTTTATAGAAAGCATATGATTAACATGAAAATTGTTTTTTTCGTTCAATTTAGAAGATTAATTCCACACATTTTAAACTAATCACGAAACACTAACCTCTGAGCCACCTTGCCGCTATGTGCGCCAATAGTCACAATTTCTATAGCAGACATGCCCAGGTTCGAGTACTTCCGTGGCAAATTCTGGTCAGTACTTAAAAAGTTACTAATTTAGACGAAATCGGTCTACTTGGTGAATTTGGTTTTCTAAATTACACAATGCATAGTTCGTATTGACAAATACATATAATGAGATTAGTGTTTATATCAAAACGGCAAACTTGAGATCAAATATTCCACATTTATTTTCTATAGCAGGTAGCATTATGTTCATTTTATTAATCGTTCATAAGGAAGTATATAATTATGAATTGCCTGTTCTACACTATACAATTCTTAGTTTAAACTGCATATGTAAGTAATTAATGGGCCAGATGTTTATATCAAGACCGCAACCTTGATTATAATAATTGTTATCACTACCCGCGCAACCAATGTTCGTTTAATTATATAATTATTTGTTGAAAATTAATGCAATCAACGTTGTATAGTCTTTTAGTTTAAAAAAAACTTGTCACGCATACCTAGATGACTTTCAGAGTTTTTTCTAGGTCATAATCAGATATGCACTTAGAGTGGTGAGTTATACGTACAAGCGTATAACGGATTGGCGTAGTGACATATACGTCATTGTATAAGCATTTTTCGCTATATTTCTAAGATTTATTTTATTATTGTTATAGTTCTGTGTAAATAAGAGTTTCTGTGCATTCACGACAACTGATTCAATAGAAACGAATATCGGTAAGAACTTTTCAGCTTTCAGCAGGATTATCCAATAGTGCTTTAAAAGAAACTAAAATAAATTTCCTTAAATTCAAATACTTCTTAGTCTCTTTTCTTACTGCAAAAATGGCTAAATTTACGAATCTTCACGAAGTCTAACAATAAAATTTATAAATGTCTGGTCTGGTGTAGAGCAAAATATTAGCCGTTTTAAAGCTATTCAAGCATATGTTTCCTTATTTGTGAATGAAAATTCACTAACAAAGAGAACTCTATTAAATAAGCTCGTAGTTTCTATTTCCCATGTAAAAAATAAAAATATGTAAATCATGAATTTAACGAATGGGTTAAACACACTTGTATTAATTACTACTAAACACTATTATGTACAAAATTTCCAACGCGTAACATATCAGACAGAGATAAGTCCATCACTGGAGACTGTGCCTTACTTTTTTTGTGTACATTTGTAACTCGATGGGCTGCATTTGTGATGCACTACTTTACTTACTTTACTGCGGCTGACTCCTTTTGGAGGATAAGCCGGCTCCACATTTCATGGAGGGGACACCACTTGTACCAAATTCCCAAGAAACTCCATGAAATTTGTGATGCAATACCAGACAGATCAACGCGGAGGGGTTAGACTAAAACAATCTCAATTAACCACTAGAAACAAGCGACCTTCTGTTATTTACGGACCACAAAAAAATAGATTTAATGATAATGTGGAAGTGCAATATTAATATATTCCCTCTCATGTGGTGCTGGATAATAGTGTTAGTAGTACTTTGATAAGCAAGGTATTTTAAATTGCCGCAGATAATGGTGCTCCAGTATAATTTGGAATATTGACTGTCAATTAAGCAAAATGGATATTATGGAGCCCATTGACGTGTTGGGCTACTTCTGAAGCATTTATTAACAAATGATAATTATATAAACAGAAATGTCTTCACATAATAAGTACTATAGAAATCGGATCCAATAGCGTAAAAGCTTCGTAAGGCCTCAATACGCTAGTCAGATTATAAATTTCTGCAAGATAGGATGTTTCCACGTTTATCCATCGTTCATTTTAAGTTAGCACATTAACTAAACATCACACATTTAAACATTATTTGCATGCATGCATTTGACATATATTTTTCTGATAAACTCGGAACTTACAACATAACTGCCAAAATAATCTCCAGCAAAATGGGTAAAAATGGCACAAAAAGATACCAACGCATCAAGTTCGAAGAAGAATCTGGTAATTACACATCGAACAGTTGTCCATAAATTTTCTTTTAAATAAACAACAAGCTATTTTTAATCAAATTCGTTTTTGTGCATTAAAGTGAATACATTATCACTTGGCTATTGATTCGCTTGTGCATGCGAGATTTACTTTCTCAGTGTTAGAGTGAGCAGCAGTAACGGTAGAGTTTATTATTCTGTACCAAATTCCCAAGAAACTCCATGAAATATCAATGGAGCCGGCTTATCCTCCAAAAGGAGTCAGCCGCAGTAAAGTAAAGTAAAGTACCAAATAAAGTTGGCTCATAATCATACAAAATTATGACCCGCTGAACAACGGGCCCTTGCAAATCTTGTTTACAGCAATATCGTAAAACTAGGCGACACGAAATGAATAAAATATCGCTTTTCTTGAAAACAAATGACGATACTATACATTCATTTCTGATTTTGCCTGTGTTGCTGAGGTTTGATGCATTTGCAATCCTAACACAGGGAGCGATAAGACTTGAAACTCAAAGGAGCTGAAGCTTGTCAAAAAAAAAAAATTAATAACAAATTAAACGAGCCTAGGTGCTCCTAAATTGTAAAACGAGGCAATCAACATCTACCTGCTGGTCAACAAGAATAACAGACTGTTCTTATTTTGAAGGTTAATAGTACATACTTAGTGAACAAAAAATAGAGAAAAGAGCCTGGCGACGCTAGCGCAATGGTTGTGGAACCCAATCTAGCAGCATTTGTATAACAGAATCGTAGCTGCCTGTTTTGCCCTCGAGTGTTTGGTAGAAAATTCTTAATATGCTTATCCATAGCAATGCCTCAGGGTTGATTGGACACCAATTTGTCGGGGAAACCGATCTTCATTTAGATTTTTGATCAACACAAACACTACGTTAAAAATAATGCAGTCTCTTAAAAATTAACAATATTTTCACGAGCAATTTAATAGATATGCCTTATAAAAATTCATATAGAGCACAGAAAATAACAAGTTTAGCATGTCAATTGAACACCAGGAAAAATTAAGTAATCCTACGTCTACATAGCTACAAGACAGAGGCTTAGATGCCATTCATTTTACTAGTTTAGTTACTAGGATACCTCCTTTGCTCCTTATCATAATCAAAATTAACTTCATCATCATCCTCAACATTATCTTAATCATCATCATCCTCATTCTCATATTCGACGTAATAATCATCAACATATTTGTCTTCGTGTTAATCCTAGTCCTCCTCATCTTAATCCTCTTCCTTATCTCATCATCATCTAATTAAACTTGACTAATTTCCGCGTCGTCATTATCAACCACATCCTTATCATTATTAACGATAATCATTACTACCATCATCATCATTCTTGTAATCATCATAATCGTAAATGTATTTATCAAAATTAACTGCAATATCAGCATCGTCGCCATTATGATCATTAACCTGATTCATAAATTTCTCCTTCTCATCATCATCAGCAATACTATCATGCTCATAGTTTTCCTTACCCACATCATCATAATTCTTATCCTCATCCTAATCAAAACCATCGTCATTAACTTCCTTGTCGTTATAATCACCTAAGCTATCAGCATCACTATCATCATTAATACCATTTTTATCAACAAGGTTCTATTCATAGTCATCGGCATCAATATTATCATTAGCCTGTTCATTATCAGTATCATAATCATCATCCATTGTACCCTTCCTGTGTGCAAAAACAAAAAGAAATTTTATCAGATATAAGAAAATTTTCTTTCTCATGGTCTTCTCAAATATCTACTCATGAACATATCTTTATATATAAATTGGAAAGCAAAACAAGATAGAAATATGTGAACATAGAGAGAGTGAAAAAGAAACCAATCAAATTGCGTGCGTCACATCCAGTTCAAGCTTAATGCTTGTACATGTAAGCAGAAGAAGCACGTACAAGAATTGAGCTTGAACTGGATGTGACGCACGCAATTTGATTGGTTTCTATTTTTCACACTCTCTTTGTTCACATATTTCTATCTTGTTTTGCTTTCCAATTTATATATAAAGATATGTTCATGAGTAGATATTTGAGAAGACCATGAGAAAGAAAATTTTCTTATATCTGATAAAATTTCTTTTTGTTTTTGTACACAGGAAGGGTACAATGAATTTTATAAAAGCTCGCATTTCAAAATAATCATCACCATTATAATCTTCGTCTTCATCATTGTAGTTATCCGCATTTTAATGATTTTCATCTCCATCTTCATAATCATCCTTCTTGACTTACTTATCATTATCGTTATTCTCATACTTATCACCATCATCCTTACCAACGTTAACGCTATCATCATCTTTACTATAATAATAATCATCATCTATATTCTTATTTTAACAACACCCATCCTCACTATCAACATCATCATTAGCATTAGCATCATAATACTCATAATCATAATTACCACAATTAATTTCAATGGTAACATAATCATCTACATCCCCGTCATAACAATTATCGTCATCATCTTTACCCGCATCACCATAATCATTCTTATCACTATAATCTTCATAATAATTATCGTCATCATCAGCGTCATTATCAAGGATATCACCTTAAAGATAAGCATCGGCATTATCAAAACTATTAATTTCATTATCAACATTACCTGCCCAATAATTAGCACTATAATTAATATCAGCATCATCATCGTCATTGACATTATCATAATTATAATCATCATACGCATACACATCTACATTTTAATAATCATTCTAATCATATTTATCCTCATCATCATTACAATCTTCAACTTCAACAGCATCATATACATCCTCGTCCTCCTCGTCATTATCATTTTCTTCATCACTTTCACTATCAGGATTAGCCTCTTTATCATCATCATCGTTATCACCATTAGCAGCATAAAGAGCAATAAATTAGCATTTCAAACAGTTATGTTTTATTGATGCATAACAAGGAAGTAATATTCATAGATATGTGCGGTCTGTAAAAGGAGACTAAGTCACCCATTTCTAATGAGTAAACATATGTTTAAATTATGCAAGCGAACGTTATTTTTAATGATTTAAATTTAAAACATTTTTTTTCCATATAAATTTTCAGATTTCTAGACTAGCGATAGAATCAAATGAGTTTTAGATGTGACACCCACTGCATTTTCTGTTTTCACAAAAAAGTCATTTAAATTAACATGTGACGGGAACTATTCGGAATACGTTGACTTTAAGAGAAATCAAATTACACAATAGGTAGAAATTACTAAATTATTCATATTTACCAGGTGAAAATATCAAGTCCTTTGTAATGCAGACAATGAACAGGTGGCCACTATCATTATCGATATTTAAAAGATTAAATGCCGAAAACAATTAGAGATACAAAACTGAATGCCAAGTTTTATGTTAACTGAAATCGCTTAACTATTAAGGAGATACAAATAAAGCATATTATAAGAAGATCGAAACCATAATTATCATAGGCCACATCAAGGACTTAGCGCGCAAGAGTTGCGTTTAATAACAACGTAGTCAAGAAGAAACCTTGAAAACAAGAAATCACAGATGAATTAAAAGGGCCGGACAAGGCCTAGACGAAGAAGTCCAAATAAAAAATGACGAAATGATGCCGTCTGTATCACCATTTGACATACACACTTAAAAACACAAACAAAAACAGATTATTTTCAAACAGGTTTTGCCGGCAATACGGCCTCAGTATACTAGTCATTGACAAGTATGTGTGATCGTGTCAGCACAAGTCACACACAAAAACACATCTTAAAAGTAAGGTATGATTTTTGAACAGTCAAATGTAGCGCAAATTGGTGCTAACTAGAATTTCCATTTTCAATCAAATTTTGATTATTTTAAGGCAAAGGAGGCGTATTCCATACTGACATAGCTACCAAACTATGGCAAAGTAGACTGTCTGAAAAGCAAAACTCATCGTTTGGCAAAGAACAAAGTTCATTTATAGGATGTACAAAATGTTCATTACGGGGTTATAAAAGTTTCGGAACGAATCGTAAGAACGATAATAATAAAATCATAGTTGCAGAAGTAATATAAGCTCTAGTTCAATTTTTTACTAGCTAAGCAAAATATCAAAGCTACAAGCATTGCACGTTTTCAACAAAGTCTTCCTTAATTAGACATAATTTGAGAACGAAGAAAACGGACTAATGGCGATCAAACCGCAATATATATATATATATATATATATATATATATATATATATATATATATATATATATATATATATATATATATAGTCATTGGTTTGGTGCGTCTTCACTGTTAGTTTAAACTGTTTGTGCATAAATTTAGTTCCAGTAAATCGTTCGGGATAACTGTTTTTTACAAAATCGTTTTGCGCACCGCCAGTTCTTTCGAAGAGATTTTTGGTCTGTAGAATAATTTGAGGATCAAAGTAATGTTTGCGGAAATTGGGACTGCGTTGTGAAAATGAAGGTACTGTCCAGTGGTTATCTGATTGTGGAGTATTTCCCATTTTAGATTAATATCTTCTTGTCTAAATATCAACATGTTAAGGAAAGGCAGTGCGTGAGACTGATTGCATTTGCGCTCACAAGGAAACTGAAAAACCGTGGATGCTATTAGAATTTTAAAGCATGTCCTTTTTTTCTAGATTTTCAATAGTGATTAAACATGTGCCGTTGGTCCAGCCCAGACACGTATGGCAGTATTTTTTAATTAGCAGTTGCCTTTTTAATTTTTCAAACTATAAAATCCAAAGACCGACTTGGAGATTCAGTAATGGAATGTTCATAGCTATTCCGTTCACTTTCGTTAAAATTTAAAACTTTGAACTTGAAGTGATCATATTTTTTTGTACATTTGAGTAAAATTTTGAAATGTTTTGTAAGTATATTGGCTGCGGGGAATTATTTTAAAGAGGAAATAGATAGTCGTGTTGAGTGGAATGATTGTAAGCGAATTTTTAACGTCAAAATATATCATTTTTTCCTGACTTGACGAAATTTTATTTTGTGCATGCAATAAAATGTTTAACATGGAAAATATTCAGAAAAGTTGCAAAAACTGGATGGTACAATCATTACCACAGCGCGCACCCGATTTCTCAAAACAGAAATTAGATATGCTAGGCATCCTACGGACCAAAGCAAGTCTTTTCTGGAAAAATTAAATGAAAACAGCTAGGGTTGTTTAAGAAAACCTTTTTAGCAAGTACGTATCCATTAAAATTTATTTTAGCACAAGCGAATATCAATATAAAAAGGCAATGAATCAGCATCAAACCAAAGTACTATACAAAACAGTTTTGGTACCCATTACAAACTCCGTGTGTATTATATATGTTGGGTTGGCTTTGAGGTTGCATTTCGGAAGACTTTATATGAAATTAGCTACACCATTGCTGGTATACACCTTCGTATAGGAGATTGTATCGTCCAATTGTCCCATATTCCTCACCGAAATATATAGTGGGTATGAGGTGTAATACCGGCTCCTACTGATAAATCGCCAGTAAGCACGAAGCGCATTTGTACATGAGATAATACCTTTAGTTCACGCTGACTTTGCTTTATCCTTATAGTCCGATTTGAACTAATTTTTTACTAGGTGCGCAACACCTAACACAAAAGTGCTAATATATTAGTCCTTTGCAAAAAACAGTAGTTAACTATTATATATTTCATCGAATGATGTCATGATTACCGCGAAATGTGATAACTAATATTGATCAAGGCCAGGGTGTATGGATTTTCTTAAGTAACAGTTAGATACTGTTTGTGTCAGAAAACTAATATGTATGCAATTATTTATTATGTGTTGCACACCTAGTAACAAATTAGTTCAGTTGTGACCAGAAGGATAAACCAAGGACAGCATGAACGGAACGTATAATCTCATGCACATTCGTTTCGTGCTTACTGGCGACTCATCAGTAGGAGCCGGTATTACGCCCTTCACCCACTATATATTTGGGTGAGGAATGTCGAAAAATAGGACGGTAAAATTCCTGTGTAAGCCTGCAGTATTAAAGCTAACATCATATATAGTCTTCTACAATGCGACTTCAACGCTAACTCACTCTATAATATATATATATATATATATATATATATATATATATACTGAGTCTGTAAAGGATACCAAAACTATGGCTATTGTGTCAGTAACCGATACCAACATTATGGTACCGAAATGGTACATGGTACTAACACTATGGTTGCCAAGTCGGTACATGATACCAACACGATGGATTTCAATGTATGCTATAGTTCACCAAAATTGAGAATTAAAACTATTTCTGAACACCTGTTAGCCCAATAAATCCAGAAGGATAAACCAATAATACCGGCTCCTACTAATGAGTCGCCAGTAAGCACGTTCATGCAGTCTTTGGTTTATCCTTTTTGTCCTATTTGAACTAATTTTCTACTAAGTGCTCAACACCTAATAAAAATGCATATAAGTTTGTTCTCCGTAACGAACAATACATAACTATTATGAAATTGTATGTTTTTACTCCATTTTTAGCGGTTAAATTAGGCAGACATTTATATCTGCCTTACTTGGTGCAGATATGTGAAAGACAATTCTCAACAAATGAACAGTTACAAACAGCGCTTTGTGCTGCGCCCCGTATTTCAAAGACACACAAAGTGCCAGTAGTAGTACTATCACTTTTATAAATAGGTAATTTAATGAACCGGTCATCAGCAAGAGAATAAGCTGGTTTAAATCGCAATATTTTAGAAAAATATGAATAATTAAGAATATATGACAAACTATTTCCAATGCCAAAACGCGAACAATCTTTAAAGCCTCAAGTTATCGACGTCATGCACGTGTGTGAAGTCATATCGCGGTAGCCGATAACAATAACCTAAATCAAGGTTGCAATGTCGATGTTCAAAAAAATCCCATAACACACATAAAATAAGCATTTTATAACGTAGAAAAGGCAATTAATCCAGTAGACCGGTTTCATCCTTACTGGGAACTGTTCACGTACTGTCCAGAATTTGTCGCGGAAAGGGCTCGAACCTGGGAACTTCGTATTATCCGATAGATCAACAGTATAAAGTGGACCTCAGGTGTAATTGGACAGAGGATATCTTGTACCTAGATACAGGAATCATAACATTAAGAAAAGATCTACAATACCACGTGTGCATCATTCACTTTTGTTGGATAAATATGGTAATGGCGAAGTTGTATAAGCCAACAAATCGACAATAATACGTAGACCTCATACGTAATTGTACAGAGGATAATGTGTACCTAAAGATAGGGGCTACACTATGAAGGCAACAAATTAAAATACCAAGTGTGCATCATTCAGTCTTGTTGGATAAATATGGCAATGGCACAGTCGTTAAGCCAACAGACCTACAGTATCTAGTGGGCCTTAAGCCACATTGGACAGCGGATATGGGCTACCTAGAGATGAAGGTCAAACTATGAAGAACAGATCTGTGCATAATTCACTCTTGTTGGATAAAAATGGCTATGGCGGACGTGTATAAGCCTACAGATCTACCGTA
Source organism: Eudiplozoon nipponicum (assembly GCA_029291075.1). Classification (NCBI taxonomy): domain Eukaryota; kingdom Metazoa; phylum Platyhelminthes; class Monogenea; order Mazocraeidea; family Diplozoidae; genus Eudiplozoon; species Eudiplozoon nipponicum. The sequence continues at coordinate 19,698 of JAQBSW010001225.1, read as the reverse complement.
TTCAATGTAAATTAAGCATTCCTGGACAGAGAATATCGTGTACCTAGATATGGGGATCACAATATGAATAAAAGGTTTTCAATAACAAGTGTCCATCATTAACTTTTGTTGGTTGAGCATGACAAGGGCAGAGTCGTATAAAATAAAGGATATACAGTATCAGGTGTATCTCAAGTGTCATTGGATATCGGAGATATCGTTTACCTAAACATGAACCTCACACTGACGAAAATATCTAAAATATCAACTGTGTACCATTCACTCTCGTTAAATAAACGAGACTATGGCCGACGTGTACACGCCTACAGATCTATCGTATTAAATGGTCCTCAAACATCATTGGGCAAAGGATAGCGTGTCGATAAAGATGCCAGTCAAAATATGAAGAACGGACCTTCAATACCAAGTGTGCATTATTTCCTTTTTTTAAACATGGCAATAATGGAAGAGTATAAGCCTACAATATTTTCGGTAACAAGTGGAGCTGAGGCCTTTTTCGACAGAGGGTTTCGTAAACCTAAAGATGAGGGGCACACTGTGGAGAACGGACTTATGTACATATTTCCGGTATAAGCGAAACATAAAAAGAGAGAATATGCAATTTATCTGACAGACACGTTTAATTTATTTTTTGAACTGATCAGTAGATTTCAAAATTATAGACAAATATTAAAGCAGGATTTACGTATATAGTTACACCGTTTAGTCTTCACGACCATATATATATATATATATATATATATATATATATATATATATATATATATACATACATACGCATTTAAATTGAACATGAACTACAAGTTACACCATGGTCTTAGATAACAGCTATGTAGTAGGCGATAGCTAAAGTTCGATTTAAGAAAACGAAATAAAGAGAATTAAGCGGCTGTTGTGACGAACAGTTTCCTTTCATGTTTCATAAACTTGAAATGAATTAGAATTTTCATCAAACAAATTAATATTTATCTCTAAGTTTATTTGGCCAGTGCCACTTATAGTTATTAACTTTACTTTGCTCAAAGCGAACAAATAAAGGTTAGACATACTTTGCATACGATCAAAGGTCAACCAACGCGGTGCAAACGTTTCACATGTGCAACAGTGAAGCCTATTTTTGTAACATGCGAATACTGCTATACACGACCGAACGATATGTTTAAGCAGTACGAATGTAATAAGCTTGTTCAGGGAAACACATTCCATTAATTAAAATATTAAAAAAACATATTTCCTTGATGATGATAAACTTAAAACGTTTCAGCCGAACCGTATTTCAAATTTTGATACGATAAACACCCCTTATAACTACAGGTGTTTCGGACTCACGACATATAAAGCTCATAGTTCGCAAAAAAGTAACCTTAAACAATCGCCGGTAATGAAATGTATTTTGAGGTCTTAATAAAATGCAATTCAAACATGAAAAGATGTCCGTTATGCTAAGTCCAAGCTCAGTAAGGATGAAAGCGGGTTTCTATAGACGGATCGCTTTAAATTCAAAGCTTCTAGTACACACAGACCATATTTTTACCGACAATATTAATAGAATCGTCTCGCACAGGGCAACTAAGTGATCAGTTATAGCCCACGCATATCTATGCACATTTTTCATTGTCATATGGACCGTCTCTTGTTGCAGCCTACATAATCTTGATAAAACACAATAAAAAGTAATACGTTTCACGATTAATAACATATTGAAAAATAGTTTAGGTTATGCACGGTAATTGTCTTTTGATAATAGTTCAGAAAGAAAAGAAAGATTCCGAACAGAATACAGTGTTCTGTACATACAAGAATAAAAATGTCCATAAAAGTGGCCGTGCTACAGTTATACCGCGGTGAAGCATCGTTTTTAAATGTTGATTTGTTGCTATCCATGTCTTTGCCAGCCAATCACATAGTAAAGAATATCTGCATCAAAAGAACGTTCTTCGACTAGACACACTCAGTATTATGCTCACAAATGGGAGAAGAGTAAAATTCCAAGAAATGTAATATTCTTCAATCGATTACTGGAGAAAGTTATATTTTAAGCAAAAAATTGCGAAATATTTACAGATATATGAACAGTGGTTTTTGGCTTTCTTGAGAGATCCAGTATAACCATCATCTTCAACATCATCATCACATACAACAACACAATAGCCGTTAGTAACTGATGCTATATGGCCAAAAACTCAAGACAAAGAAATAAAGAGAAATTAATTTAAGAAAGTGACTTGGCATTAATGGTTTTATGCAGAGATATGTTGCCTCGTTTCTGTGTGCCACCTAGCGAAATATCTTTATCTGAACTAAATCTTCTCTCAATAATTCACTCGCATATGATACATTTTTGTTTAAATTATAATTTCTGTCGTTATTATTTTTTCTTTAAATCAAATTTTCCAGCTTGAAGTAAACACCAATCCCATTGTATTTAACCAGTCGTCGAACAACACAACAAAACTACCGCCACTTAAATACAATGGGATTGGTGTTTACTTCAAGCACGCAAACTTGATTTAAAGAATTGTTACCACCACCCGCGCAATCATTTATTGTTAAATTGTTATTATTTTTTATTTCATGTAAAGAAATTGCTTGTTTGTTCTTGGAGACCGAGACTGTTCTGAGGCCCGCCTAGTGGGTGGAAGCGATTCGATCTGTTCCCCACAGGTAACTCCTGGATAGAAATTAGGATATGAGATGAAAGTTCGCAGACTTAAGCAGAAAGTAAAAGTGTTTTTAAAAACCGACTACTGCAAACGCTTACTTATTAAATTTCATAATTTCTCCATTGTAAAAATTATATACGTGCATACATAAAAATACATGGGAAGAATTCAGTTAAAGTAATGAAAAGCTAATCACCTTTCATGCGCGATTTTTTAATTTTTAGTACATTTCAATAAGGCATATGATGAAAACTTGATTAGCATACTTACTTACTGACGACTCATCAGTAGGAGCCGGTATTACGCCCTTTAATCACTATATATTTTGGTCAAGAATGTGGAATAATAGGACGGTACAATCTCCTAAAACTTCAACGCTAACTCACACTATATAATATATATACTGAGTCTGTAAAGGATACTAACACTATGGCTATTATGTTAGTAGCCGATACCAACATTATTGTACTGAAAAGGTACATGGTACTAACACTATGGTTTCCGAGTCGGAACATGGTACCAACATGATGGTTATCAATTTATACTATAGTCCACCGAAATTGAGATTATACTTTCCGTTCATGGTGCCTTTGGTTTATCCTTCTGGTCACAACTGAACTAATTTGTTACTAGGTTCGCAACACCTAATACATACTTGCATATATATTAGGTCTCCGCAACAAACAGTATTTAACTGTTATATATTGAATTTAATGATGTCATGCTTACCGCGAAATGTGATAACTGATATCGATCAAGGCCAGAGTGTATGGATTTACTGGAGTAACAGGTGTTCAGAAATTGTTGTAATTCTCAATTTCGGTGAACTATAGCATAAATTGATATCCATCACGTTGGTACCATGTTCCGACTCGGAAACCATAGTGTTAGTACCATGTACCTTTTCGGTACAATAATGTTGGTATCGGTTACTAACACAATAGCCATAGTGTTAGTATCCTTTACAGACTCGGTATATATATTATATAGTGTGAGTTAGCGTTGAAGTCGCATTGTCGTAGACTATATGATGTTAGCTTCACTATTGCAGGTTTACACATTCGTCTAGGAGATTGTACCGTCCTATTATCCCACATTCTTGACCAAAATATATAGTGGTTAAAGGGCGTAATACCGGCTCCTACTGATGAGTCGCCAGTAAGCACGAAACGAATGTGCATGAGATTATACTTTCCGTTCATGCTGCCTTTGGTTTATCCTTCTGGTCACAACTGAACTAATTTGTTACTAGGTTCGCAACACCTAATACATACTTGCATATATATTAGTTCTCCGCAACAAACAGTTTTTAACTAGCATACTTACTTCCCTTCATAAAAAGTAAAACCGGATACTTTTAGTAAGAACTAGGTTTACGAATACATTTTTTGTAAGATTTGTTAGAAATCGTTACTGTTCGTGATAGAAAATTCTTACGATCCAAACAATGACAAGTATTAAATTTTGCATAAATTTAAAAGAAACACAGAATAAAAGATTTTCAAATATAATACTATTATACTGTGCTAGTACCATTTTTGGTTTGCTGCTGGATTATATCATTTCAATCTTAAATTAATTTAAATTAAAAGACCGCTGTCGAGTAGAAAGTTAGATATGCAGGCATTTAAACTAAATAGTAATTTTCGCGTTTGTAAATGTGAGGAATATAATTTTATTCCTAAATGTCGTTTAAAGTGATTAATGTTTTGTTCGATAGGATATTTCTTAATTACCTGATCCTTGTTATGCGCAACAAGGTGCTTATTTCTTCTGTCCACATTCCACCTCCGGTATATTAAAAAACTTTTATATGAGATTCTTGATCAACGATCCACTCGTCACTTCCAATATAGGCACTTATTTGGTTTAATAAGCGGAATGTCGACAACGAAACTCTTTAATGAGCTTCGAAATGTGCACCATTATACTAATAATAGCTATCATCAACATCATCTTCATGAAAGACAACAATAAAATAGTAACTGATGCTCCACCAACATATAACTTATAAATAAGGGAAATAAATAAAAAGTGACTGATTTCTTAAATTATGTAAAGTGATAATAATAAAAAAATTAAAAATATTGAAATGGAGAGATTAATGACGAGGAGGTTCTATTGTAGACCGAGGTATATACCTAGGTAACACACAGAAATACGAAAACATAGATTTTTATTCAACACCATTATGGCAGTCAGCTTTATGGCAAGGCGAAATCGAAATATACAGGAAGAAATGGTAGACGTAAGACGTAAACACCTTGTTGCGCATAACAACGATCAGTTAATTCTTTTAATGAACTGCTATAGAAAATTCTTTTGATGTACAGCAAGCCCCAGCTAATCATACCGTCAACGGTAGAAAGAGTCTTTCCCATTCTATCTGGATACACATTTCCTACCTCGATATCAGTTCTACAGAGCGGTGAACTACCCGTGTCGAAGAAATAGTGGCTGAATGACAATGTGACAGTCGTCAGTGTACGTTTCAATTGAAGAAGGAAACTGCTGCCACTAGTGCCTCAAAGAAAGAAACTCCAACGGATGCTCTTTGTTAGCCTTAACTGGCAGATCAACTAGGAAACTAAAAACACTTAACCAATATTACTCATCCCCCCTAGACATCATAACTATGAATATTGTTTATAGTTATGCAACAACGACTGGCTGTCAATATCAATGACGATGCGATTAGCTCAGACAAGGCAAATTTCAAAATCCATCTAAAAAATGAAGAGTTGCAGAACACAACTAGCTCTTCTTAAATCTAGGTAAACACTATTTGAACAAAGATTTACTAATTAACAGCCACAAAATGTAGCATTGAAGGTTTATTATTTCGGGCAAAACGTTTTATTTTAATTCATCTTACGACCAAATAATGACAAAACATTTGCGCAGTTCTTCATAAGAAAGAATTGGTTCAACAGCATTTTTGGACAGTATAATTGTGGACAGCCTCAGAATGATGGAACCAGTGAGATCCAATCAATCAATGAAAAAGACAAACTGTGCACCTGTAAATGTAAAGGAATCAAGATTTTACCGACCTACAAGTGCTATCAATTGCCCCTCAATAGGCTGCCGTGGAAACCAAAATGAGCAGTGAAATTTATACTGACGGCTAGTAAATGAGATGAAACTCCGTTGTACAGGATTGGTCCTGCAGAAAATGTTAGTTAACATCTGTTCTTTACAATGCTTTGACTATAAAGCAAAACACTAGGTAACGAAGCAAATTCAGGTAACGAGTTCTTTAAGTGTATCCAAAGCATAAGAAAGTAAGTCGAATTTTGCGAACGCATAATTTCTGCAAGACATAATTTATCAGGTTTAATCGAATGAAATTATGTAAAAAAGGATAAACAAACAAATACTCCCTATGAGGCCAATGCGATCGTGAAAAATTAATCACTTATTTTAATCTGAAATCATGGCGTAATAAGCTCGGCTTGGCTTTGTAACTACAAGTAATGATCAATCATGCGAGAAATTACACGAAATGCTCCACAAAATGTCAATAAACCTCAAAAAGAGGTCTACACATTATCAGTAGATCTTCAAATAGCATAAGCTAAGTTACAATTGCGCACTTACTAGAATAACCGATTGAATATCTTGATCCTGCACCCAGTGGAATAGGCCGGTACTATCACAGCATGCGCGATCGATAGCTCTAACAGGATCACAAAACGGAGCCTCTTCATCAGCATCCAAATGCAATGGAGCACAATCGTCTACCTTCTCACTGGAACACAGAGTACCCTGCGTTTTGCTAGTTTTGAGGCAAGTTAATATTGTTAGAAAGAGGATGAGGTATAGTAAGGTGAACAAAGGAGGTTTTAATTTTTTTTTAAATCAGGAGAATAACATGGCAGTATTATGTAATAGCACACAAAGTGCAGTCTTATATGTTCAATTGACTATTATTAAGCACCTAGTAACTACGCACTTTAAAAAGGAACACAAGGTAATGCTAAAATCAGCAGGAATGTACGGTATACTCACATGTACACATGTGTTACCTGATTACTGGCGGCTCATCAGTAGGAGGCGGTACTACGCCAGATACCCACCTTTAATTTGATTAATAAATGTTAGGCAGTTGGACGGTACTATCTTCAATACGAATGTACATTTAAGCAGTTATTAAGATAACTTTAAGTATAGTCCTTGGCGATGCGACTTCAAAGCCAAAACATTATTTTGAAACCCATTGTCTAGGTACCATTTACATGCTCGGTATATGGCGCCTTAGAGAAGGCGAGTGAACGCAATAACACGAAGATATTGGCAATTTTAGATCAATCAGTCCAAATTTGAAAGTCTCATGACCAACGTAACTAAAATTTGTTAAGAAAATCAACATATTGTGTCAGAGGATTTTGTGAGTAAAATAATTTCTTCCAGACATGAACTATAAGCCACAAAATTGACCACATTTCAGATAATTTGCCTCGCGTGTTTTAAGAGATAAAACGATCAACCAAATTATTTACCAATTTTACTTCATGATATATCAAAAATTAATATAATGTAAATAAACGAACGTTAGTTGCGCGGGCGGTGACAACAATTATTATTATCAAGGTTGCGGTCTTGATATAAGCAACTGACCCATTATTATTTACATATGTCAGTATAAACTAATAAATTTATAGTATACTTTGTATATGCATTGCGGTTTAATTTTCATAAGACAGTTTGTCATTGTATTCTTTTAGATGACCATGGAAGGTCGAAACGAATCCGTACGTGTGAATGAAGGTAGGTTTGTTATATTGAGCAACTGGTTAGACACAATGGGAATGGTGTTTACCTAGTTCTAAAACTTTCGTTACAGAATTTATATCTACGCACATGCAATCATTGCTTGTTTTATTTTATTGTCTCTCTTTCCATATATATATATATATATATATATATATATATATATATATATATATATATATATATATATATATATGGCTGAAGCTACAAAAAGCTAATGTCCGTGAATGCATAGAATTTGAACAGTCGACATTTCCAGTCAAGTACAATGTATGCGAGACTACTATTAGTGAGAGTATATATATATAATTTTGCTTTCCATATATATGCATTGCGGTTTGATCCCTGCTAGTCAGTTTGTCGTTGTACTCTGATGATGATTGTGGCAGAACAAAACGCGTCATTCCATGTGACTGGCGTTAATTTTGCCCTATTATATGATTGGTTAAGTACAATTGGATTGGTGTTTATCTCAAGCTCGTAAACTTGTTATCATCACACAGGCAATCAACGATTGGTTATTTATGTACAGTAATTGGGCAGGATGACGTCTTCCGATCTATGCTGCAAAATACGACAACAACCTCTTATGGTGTGGAACTTTGAAATAAATAAATAAATATATGCGAAACTTCTTAAATCGGTAACTTAGAAACGTAGTGTCAACTGATTATTAAAATCTTTGATGAGATTTAATGTAGTTACATGGATGCTGGCCTCTACGTCAACGGATTTCGACGCATAATAAAGATTTGAAGACTTCAGTTAAAGTGCGTATCTGGAAAAAATGCCAATACATAATAAAAACTTAATTCCTATAACCAAAGCTATCTTAGTTGAGAATACATGACGTACAAATATATTGTCCCTTTTAAACGTTAATACACACAAATGTGTAGGCGAAATCAGTGAGCACTTCTAGCGTAAATGCAAAATTTCACTGAATTCCAAGATAATCATCTTAAGTAGTTGACAGTGTATTTCGGTCAAACAGAGGTAAGTAATTAAACGAACATTGGTTGCGCGAGTGGTGGTAACAATTATAATATTCAAGGTTGCGGGCTTGATATAAACACCTGACCAATTAATTACTTACATATGTCAGTATAAACTAAGAATTGTATAGTGTAGAAAAGGCAATTCATATAGTAGACCGGTTTCCAGTTCCCAATAAGGACGAAACCGATCTACTGGATGAATTGCCTTTTCTACACTATAAAATTCTTAGTTTATACTGACATATGTAAGTAATTAATGGGTCAGGTGTTTATATCAAGAGGTAAGTAATATTCCTATATTAAAAGGGAAGCGCCACTGGTCGCCTCCTTTCCTACATTAAAGAAGACTAGAACATGTAACCATAGTAGATGTTAACACAAATCGGCAGAAATCCATGGAATATCATGTCATGCCAAAAAACAACGCATAATTATCATATTAACGCCGCCAACTATTATGATAACGCTGTGCGTATGACTGGTTTTACTCCGTTGTTCGTGAGGCAGATGCCTATTGACTACGAGACAGAATGCTCAAATAAAACAGAGAATCAATTTTCTTTAAATAAACAAGAAAGCTTACTGGAAATGGGTAGTTTCGCACGGTCGACTAACGATTTTCGCTTTTCGGAACGAGGTGTTTCCTTTGAACAGTAAACTCCATAAAGCTGAAAAGTGGAAAAAATATAAGCTTAAATGTCTTAAAATAACACCCAGATTGTAATGAATGTGAAAAATCATCCTCATCTAACAAGGAATAATTTAGTCAAACGTTGAACTAAAATAAGCTATGCTTGAAAGTGAGCATGACAGTTAAGTCCATGCAGGAAAGCATTTTTCTCATAAAACAGCCAAATACTTACTAGATTAAGCAAACTGTGTATAGCCGAGGTTAGATAATTGCCTCCAGATCGATTGTAAGAATCCGCTATAGCTGCACATCCAAACAAAAGCGCAATGGCTTCAACTTGTCATTAACACACAAACAACACAAAACCAGAAAAGTTAAATGATTTTCTGGTGGTTAAATCTTGGCCAGATGAAGGATATACATAAATAACTGAACAAACGAGGTCCGTAGACCTCAGAGTAGCAGATACAAACTGGCAGGTAAACTAAAGATCACAGTGGTATCGATTATATAATTCCCTTGAGATACTCACTGGATCGCGGCAAAGCAAAACTTCGCCATGCCATCAACTGCACAACAAAATGAGAAGAAAAAAGCCGAAGAAGGCGACTTTTACAAATCGACAACGAGAACACCAGTGGGCTTTTATTATGATCAGAATGGAATACCGTTAAGAAATGAAATTAAAAATACAATCAAGCGTTCGAAGCCTAATTGACAATAGTAGGTAAGTAACTCATTGTTCATTAAATAGGCCCCTTGTCTATTATCCATTCATAATCAAATTATTACATATTCATCTCTGACATAAGAATTCACTTATCGTACATATATTTATAGGCCATTTACAATTCTAATAGATTTAATTTCATGTTTACACTTTTTTTAAAGATGAACTAGATGGAGGCGATATTTCGAAACGTATTAGTTTACATTATTTAAATATGGAATTTGGCAACTTTGTCCATTAACACGGTTGTAATTTGACATTAGTCTAAATAAACAATAATAAAAAAACGTTCACTGGCTCGGTATATATTATACATAGTGAGTTGGCTTTGAAGTCGCATTGTCGAAGACTTTATATGAAGTTAACTCCACTACTGCTTGTATACACATTCGTATAGGAGATTGTACCGTCCAATTGTCCCACATTCCTTGACCAAATATATAGTGGGTATAGGACGTAGTACCGGCTCCTACTGATGAGTCGCCAGTAAGCACGAAACAAATGTGCACATGAGATTACACCTTGCGTTCATGCTGACTTTGGTTTATCCTTCTGATGCTATTTGAACTAATTTGTTACTAGATGCGCAACACCTAATACACAATTGCAAAATAAATAGATCTTCCTAATAATAATAGGTTCGTTGCCGGACTCGTGCGCAACGGAGTCTTCCTGTTTCCACAGTGTTATAAAAAAGCATTCAATGCTTCAAATAGTGGTAAGTTTGTTGCCGAGGTTGTCTGCTCATCAGCCTTTCTTGCCTCCACGTTTTTCTTGTAAGCGGTATACTGCGTCGACATAATAAGTTTTATGTCGCGGTATTTCGTCTCTTAATCTTTCTTAATTTCGAAGGTTATCATTTAAACCAGATATTATTTTGAAATAACAGTAAGTTTGTTGCCGAGGTTGTCTGCTCATAAATCTTTCTTGCCTCCGCGGTTTCTTTTTAAGCGGGGCACAGCGTCGAAATAATTATAGATTTTATGCCGCGGTATTCCACACCATAGCCTTTTATAAATCAGAAGTTTTTATTTTACGCTAGATATTGCTTCGAAATAATAGTGAGTTTTTTTATGGGATTGTCCGTCCCTTAGCCTTTCTCGTTCCAAATATGGTGTGTAATGGAGCAGAAATGTTAATTCCGTTGAGTTAGTTTATTTTAAATCATGCATATTGAACTAAGTTATTTAATCATAGTACGACACTTACAAAAATGTGATTTTCTTTGTGTGATTTCATCATAAACGTCAGTGCCATAAAACCTTAATCTAAAAAATAGTATGGAAAATTTAAAAAAATCATCATTTTAAATATAATAAATACAAGCAAAGCGAGGGATAATATAAAAGAAAATAATTCTGATTTGATAAATAATTCTCAGTGTTTGCATTACTTGCCGATATTTTGTTCGACAAACGGACTGTTACGAAAGGCACTGGGAAGTGAGCATCAAAACAAACAGTAGAAAGATGCGGACAGTGAGCAAAATAATCCTTCGCGACATAACAAAGAACAGGCAAAATTTAATATCATCAATAAAAGGAAGAAATTTACAAAATGTTTTATAGAAAAGCATAAAAATTAGTGAGATATTTTTTAGTTCATGAATCTAACCTCACATCAAAACTTTGTTACACTGTGCCAAAGGTAATCATCGTTTTCAATAAAAAGGGCCACTTTTTCGGTATCTCACTCAATAAGGAAATATGGAAAAATCAAAAACTTTAAAAATTATTTAATAGAATGGAGACCTGCGTTTAGTGCTTACTGACTACTTCTTAGTTAGAGTCGACATTAAGCTATAAGCCAACTAAGAATGAGCCAATAAAGTAGATTTTACAGCCGCTTCGCTTATTTAACGAACTATATAGTGAACTAAGGTCTTAGAGCGAACTCCTACAGATGCGTAGATGTGAAGCAAAGAAACATGATTTAACAAGATAAAACACCTTGGCCATGCTTACACCGGCATACTCATCTGATTCTTCAACAATTATCTTATCACTAGGTGCACCATACATAATAATACATAATAATAAACTGATTATCTAAAGAAAGCATAAAAAACATTTCAGAAAGGCCAAAACTAAATAAGACGACAACAGCATAAACAATGATAGTATTCGCTCGTCCAGTATCAACTCTTCAAATCTTAATTTTGATAACATACTATCCAAATATATAACACATTAATTTAAGTAGTATATAAATGTATCTCTTTGTGCAGTGCTGTCCTACTTGTTGTGGATTTGAACAAGATTTTCCATTTTAAAATCTTGTTCTAATGTCATTTTCTGACAATCAGCTGATGGAAGGCTTAAAAAAGAAAGGAAAAGTGAGAACCCATCAATCAATGCCAATAATTAGAGCACCTGAAAATGACCAACATTCAAGATTTTACCGACCTAAGAGTGCTATCAATTGTCTCTCACAAGAAAAATGCGGTCAAATCCACAACATAATTTAACGCAATTCACCAAATAAAATACCACAGATTTGGTTTAAAATAAAACAGAAAAAACAATCAAAATACCTACCGCAGTGCTTGCATATTGTCTTTGGCCAGTACGATGGCTCGCATCACAGCGCTGTTAATGCGAATGCGTTTTCCTGGATTAACAATCATCTGGGATGTTTTCTGATCTTTGCTGTGCAATTGCACAGCCAAAACAATAATGTCTAGCTCCTGAAACGCTAAACTACAAAGAAAAACATGTACGACGGTAAATTAATTAATTAAGATATGGAATAATAATCCAATGTAATAGCCTACATAAATGAGGTCTAAATGAGAGTAATTGGCAAAAAGGCTCATTAATATGTAATGTGCAGAAGATTTTCGTTTATAAAACTTTTCTATCAATATAGCTGACAATTCATTGAAAAACGAAAGACATAAACTTAAATTATTGGGGGGGCGGGCTGGAATCTTATTACCAGCCGAATAAAAAACCGGTTGGTGAAGATTCAAAAGAAAATTAATACAATAAAACAATTAACGATTTAATGTCCAATGGCTAACCCAGACAATTAAGTGAATCAATTATTAAAAGGGGAATTAAACTGAAACAGACGTATTACGTGCCAAAAGAAAAAAGTCTACCTAAACATCCCATTTAAGGGGGATGCAGTTTTCCGAATGGCACAAAAGAAAGTTGAAGCATCATTAACACGCACATTTAATGCAGCTAAACTACGGATATTATTTAGGGTAACACAATTGCCTTTTACCAGTAATCAAAGAAAAACAGTCTTTAATGTCGATATTAAATATATATATATATATATATATATATATATATATATATATATATAATATTCTTTATATATATATATATATATATATATATATTGTTTGTGTTGAATAGATAAACAAGGACTGTTTGTGCGTGTGGCAAAAATATTAAATCCAGATTGAGGACTTTACATTAAGAGCATTTGAATAATTCATTTCGAGATCTCAATCTTCATATAAAAAAAGCAAATTACATTCTCGCAATAAATCATTCCTTTTTAGACTAATGTATTTGCTTGAGGTGAAAGCTGAACTGTACAGCCGGCATGTGCAGTCAACTACATTGTATAAGGGATTACTAGGAGTCAAATCCGCACATCTAATATGACATACCTTATAAATACACCGCAGTTCGACCCTCGTAGGCAGTTTTTTATCGTGTGCTGATGATGAGCATAGGAGGTCGAACGCAGCAATATACGCGATTGATAGACGTTTTGCTATATTGTGCGACTGGTTATATACACGGAAGATTGGCGCTTATAACTAGCTCGCAAACTCGATTTAAGGAACAGTTATCAACACCAGCGCCATAAACTATTACTTAGTTCTTTTCGAATAAAGGCCTTGATAATGTTCATTGTAACAATTCCACGTGCAAAGGTAAAAACAAATGTTATCAAATACTAGAACCGTTTCTTTCTCATTTTCGCCTTAAGCATCTACAAATATATATATATATATATATATATATACTTTCCTTTTCCCTATCCTTAGAAAACAAACATAAAGTTTAAATTTGGATTGGGTTAATAATGTAACATAGAATTTATTGTGTGCATCACATCATGTTCAGGCTCAATGCCCGCAAATGCTGTATCTACTTGCATAAATCAGGCTGCATTCTTTAAATTCACAAGCCCTTATATGTGGCCAACTCATTTCTGCTATCGGATTTATTTGCTATATTAAGGGTCACGTCTGGAGAACATAAATGAAAGGATTCTATGACGGGTTGGGCAATAGAAGATGTGTATTCATCATTTGATCTGAAACAGGCGCGTAAATTTCAATGTTCCTTCATTCGGGTAATTAACCGCCAGTTTGATCGCCTTACGTAAGTTGATCGACAGGCTATTCATGTATATTGAAAAATAATATTTAATGTCAGCATGAAAAGTTGTTTCAATTTATTTACTGGTAAAGGCAAATGTGTTAACTTAAGTAGCACTCGTAATTTAGCAGCAATAAATTTGCGTATTAGTGACGCTTCAACTTTCTTCTCTGCAGTTAAGAAAACATCATCGAACTCTTAAATGGGATGTTCTGGTAAAAAGCTTTATTTTGAATTTCATTCTGAGCTGTGCAGGAGAAAGCATCCATCTTAAATCAGATTTCCAGGTAATTTTCTTTCTTTTTTGGTCCAAGCTACGTGTTTCTTTTGGCTTCCTCTTTTAACAATTGATTTAATCACTGGTCTAGAATAGCTATTAAACATAAGATCGTTTGTTTGCTTCAGTATACTCGCCGTCTTTTGAATCTGGATCAACGAATCTGCGATTTCTTGCAAAACAGCCGCGAGCTGTTGATAATTTATACTGAATCGAAATGAAACTTTTATAATCAGAAGAAATAGAAACGATTGTGCGAAAAGCAATACATGAAATTAAAATATTAACCGATGCTGGTTTAATTGACAAGGCTCAAACAAGTAGCATCATCACACCAACAATGCATGGACTATCATAAACACACAAAAAGGTGATCATGCGAGACCAATATTATCAATGCTTGATTCTCTATTATATGAATTGGCTAAATGGATAATCCATGTACGCTGGAACCATTGCCCAAACTACTAGATAATATACGGTTGCCGATTCATTTAGGTTTGTTAACAGAAATTAAGATATAAATGTTAAAAACAAGAACATAATGTCTTTTGATGTGACGTCATTATTTCAAAAACGTTCCAATTGTAGCAATTAATTACATTATAGCTCAAGCTATAGACCGTAACGTATTAACATCTCAGGTCCCTGATCATAATCTGCGAAACTTTATTTGTTGCGCACGAAATATTACACCTATGTTTTAATGGAAGTATCCATAAAAAGGTTGATGGTGTGGCAATGGGGTGCCCCTAATCTCCAGTGATAGCTGCGATTTTTACTAGGCCATCTTGAGAACACACCTTTAAAGAGACAGAAGTAAATGTGAGCTATACGTAAGTTATTTTGATGATATTTTCATTATTATTCTTAAAATAGATCGTGATCACGAACACTGATTAAAAGCTTCAATACAGCGTACAAAATAACCAATTTTGCGTCAGAGCATGATAAAAACGATTATCAACGGTTCTTGGATGTACTTTTAAAGATTTATGCTGATTGTGAATTACAATTTATCATAAACCAACATGATCTGAATATTAATCGCATTATATCAGTTCCAAGCCTTTTAAACAAAAATTCTCAACAGTTCGCGGTTTTTTTTTCAAGAATTGACAGAATGTTTAGTCAATATTCAAAGAGCGACGAATATACTTCAGCAGAAAACGATCTAGTGTTCAATGGCTGTCCCAGAAAATTGATTGAGTATAGTTAAGTGAACATTGCTTGCACAGGCGGTGAGAAAAATTACTATAATCAAGGTTGCGATCTTGACATAAAGAATTGTTACCACCACCCGCTAAATCAATTATTGTCAAATTTATCAGTGTAAACTAAGAATTGAAAAATGTAGAAAAGGTAATTCATCCAGTAGACCAGTTTCGCCTTATTGGGAATTCAATACGTACTGCCCAGAATTTGCCGCGAACAGGACTTGAACCTGGGCACGTCTGCTTTGGAATCTGGTGATCTAACCACTGAGCCACACTGCCACACTGCCGAACTTTAGGTGGAACCTATATGGCATATAGCTCCAACTGATCCAGGTGGCTCAGTGGTTAGAGTAACTGCCTTTATTACGACAAAACAATAATTTATACACTGTATTTGCAGAGAACAAATATATATGCAAGTTTGTATCAGGGGTTGAGTAACCAGTAAAAAATTAGTTAAAATATGATCAGAATGATAAACGAAAGACAGCATGAACGGAAAGTATAATCTCATGCACATTCGTTTCGTGCTTACTGCGACTCATCAGTAGGAGCCAGTATTACGCCATTTACCCAATAAATATTAGAATGATAAATGTATGAAAATAGGACGGTATTGCAGGTTTACACATTCGTATAGGAGATTGTACTGTCCTATTTTCCCATATTTCTCACTAAAATATATTGTGAGTAAAGGGCGTAATACCGATTCTTACTGATGAGTAGCAAGTAAGCACGAAAAGAATTTGCACCAGATTATACGTTACGTTCATATAGTCTTTTGGTTATCCTTCCAGGTATATTTGAACTAATTTGTTACTAGGCGCGCAACACCTAATACAAAAATTGCATAACAATAATTTATTCGTCCTTTTTATCCATTGTAAATTAAGTTAATACATCTGAAGTGCGGGTATAGCCCAACTCAAGGGAACTGAAATCATATAGCGTTACGAAAACGAAGCAACACATTTAGCGAAATTATAAAAATAAAGTGTGCTTAGCAAGTGCAATTAGCTATTTCGCTCCCGATCTGTATTTTATGCAATATGCGAATAACTAACAAAATCTACTATTTTATTCATCAGAAGCAGAAACGAATTCACAAGTTTGTAATAGAAATGATCTTATTACAAAATGCCGATCTTTAAAAAAAAAAATATATATATATATATATATATTCATACAGCTAAAAAAGGGATTCAGACGTAAGGCATGAGGAATAGCTCTCGAAATATATATATGATAAAACGTGTGGCGCTAAATATTTTCAAGCTCACGCAAACTGGACTGCCAATGACAAATGTTAATAAAATTTGCTTAAAATTAATAAAATATTGTAGTATTTTTTCAACGTTAGAGCCTTATTTACTGCACGACATCGACGAATGGAACACCGTCAAATTTTCGTGAAAATCTGACCGGATACAAATCGTAACAGGCGCCGTCCACAAACTGACGCATCCACAAAGATCGCCAATCCTAAAGATAATTGCGTAAAAATAAAGAATACAAATAGATAGACACTATTACCTTTAAAAACGATGCTTTTAAAAACACCTAATACAATAAACGTACACATTTCATAAAAAGAAGCCATCAGATCCAAGAGGTCGCAAATAATTTTTTTTTAAATAGTTAGTCTAACTGGCTTACATGAGACATCATAAAAGGTATTTCTACCTTTGAATGCACTAAACAGTCTTGATGTGCCGCTCAGACGCAGATCTGATGGCACATTGTGCAGATCAGTCTCTCAGTAGAAAACTTTGACAGTGTACTATTTACATTTGAACGGTTACTGCTCCTTCAATTGAAATAAAGGCTAAGCTACGAAACCTTGTAATATAACATTTCGTATTTAATGGCGAACTAAGTTGGATGCTGTAATAATAACTGAATCATTAATGGTTACCAGCAAATTTTAAAGATAAGTACAACCTTAATGATATAATACCCGGTGTGAATGGGTGTACATTATATAATAAACTGCTGTATATTTACCTAATGTTAAATAAGCAATGAAGCATATATATGATAAATTTCGTTCAGCGTTGAATCACATATTTTGAAACTAACTTAGTTTTGGCCAAATACATTGCAAAACGTTTTTTACACTGTAAGAAAGACAGAAAGTCACACAAATTAGAAATGTAACTGTGGTCAATCTTATGCAATATACTGCAATCACGCTTTTCCAACTCAACTCGTCTTCGAAACGATATTGGTGCAGTACATATATCTATAACTAAACATATCTTGTCACGTGGAAAAGGTGACACAACAAAACATTGTTAATTAAATCAAGGTGTACGAACTAGCTTCCCTATGTTTTATGAATAGCCGTTCAGAAGTACGCAAAAAAACAATATGTTCGTGCACTTTTATTACATTGGGGCACTTCTAACTAAATACGAAATGATGTTTAGGTATATATTGTCTAGTCTAACATTCCGGATAGATTTATTTCATGAAAATAGTTATTCATTTTGACAAATTAAATTCATCTGATCAATTTTTCAATAAATCATATAAGATTGAGCAAAAAATTAATGTAAATTATGAAATAAAAAAAACATATTTGGAAACACTTGTTTTATATATTCAAAACTATATTTGCCTATAAAGTCTAATGGTAAGATTATATATATATATATATATATATATATATATATTATATTATCATATATATATATATATATATTCATTGTACCTTTCTGTGTGCAAAAACAAAAAGAAATTTTATCAGATATAAGAAAATTTTCTTTCTCATGGTCTTCTCAAATATCTACTCATGAACATATCTTTATATATAAATTGGAAAGCAAAACAAGATAGAAATATGTGAACAAGAGAGAGTGTGGAAAAATAGAAACCAATCAAATTGCGTGCGTCACATCCAGTTCAAGCTCAATGCTTGTACGTGCTTCTTCTGCTTACATAAATCCGGCTGCAATTTTTTTATCCATAAGGCTTCGTATGTGGCTAGCTCCCTTTTATTTTTGCATTTAGTAATTACTTTGAATGCTACGTCTGGGGAAAATACGTGCGATGTTTCGATGATTTGTTGCGCAATAGCAGACGTGTATTCACCATTTGATTTAAAACAGGCATTCAAGTTGCAATGTTCTCTCATTCGAGTAATTAACCGTCTGGTCGATCGGCCTACGTAAGTTGATCGACAACTTGCGCATGTATATTGGTAAATAATATTTGATATCGACATTAACGGCTGTTTCTCTTTGATTGCTTGTAAAGGCAAGTGTGTTACCCTAAATAACACTCGTTGTTTGGCTGCATTAAATGTGCGTGTCAATGCTGCTTCAACTTTCTTTTGTGTCATTTGGGAAACTGCGTCCCCCTTAAATGGGATGTTTAGGTAGACGGTTTTCTTTTCTGGCCCATAAAACGTCTGTTTCTGGTTAACTCCCCTTTTAATAATTGATTCAATTAATTGTCTAGGATAGCCATTAGACATTAAATCGTTAATTGCTTTATTATATTCATTTTCTTTAGAATCTTGACTAACCCACCTGTCAATTCTTGAAAAGCAACCACGAACTGTTGATAATTTATATTGAAATGGCACAAAACTGCTGTAAGAGAAATACTATGCAGACCAAGTTGGTTTATTGTAAATTGGTCTGTTTAATTTACCATTAGTTTCTATCTTTAATAGTACATCTAGGAAAGGTCGACAGTCATCTTTCTCGTTCTCTGACGTGAAACCGATATTCTTATGTGTTTTGTTGAAACTTTGAAGCAATGTTCGTGATTGCGACCTGTTCTTAAATACAATAAATATATCATCCACGTACCGTATATATTGAGCACATTTACTTATGTCACTCTTATAATGCACGTAAGACGTACGAGTTCGTTATAATAGAAAGATCTACAAACAGACTGATGGTGTCGCAATGGGAAGCCCCTTATCTCCAGTGTTGGCTGAGATTTTTCTAGGGCACCTAGAAAATAAATCATTAAAGAAAGTTGAAGCAGCATTGACACGCACATTTAATGCAGCCAAACTACGAGTGTTATTTAGGGTAACACACTT